>BQNB010067910.1:22526-34022 GCA_026074375.1 Tanacetum coccineum | reverse complement strand
ATTTTTTTTTAAAACCACCCCAACGCGCTTTGGCCGGCCAACGCCGGGCCCAACGCCGTTGGGCAACGCCGGCGAACGGTCTAGTAAAGCCGGGCAACGCAGCCCAACGCCGTTGCCGCCGTTACTACACCTAAGACTCTAATATTCACATGTAGTCATGTATGCGATATTATCTAGTTATGTAGACAAGAATCTTGAAACAGATTACAAAGTTACAAATATATCCTTGCTTAATGAAGTATTTATGCAATTTAAATTTCTTAAGGAGCTAGTTGTCGTTAGTTATAGCCGCTGGTTATAAGCATCGCCACGTTAGTTTTTACCTTATAACACAAATAAAAAAAGACCATCCTTAATAACATTCTTAAAATACACAACAACAAAAAAACCGTTCACTCCATTAAAAAAAGCAAAACTCTCGGTATCGGGATGGCTATACGCTTGCGCCGCAAGGTTCGATGCAGATAATGGTTTCATAGGCGTCTCAAAATTTCTATCATGCCTTATAATCCCATTGCACTTTGCACCGTTATATACAGACAATAGTCTTCAACAAGTTTTAGGGCCCGTTTGGTTTGAGGGGTTGGGACTTGGGAGTGTGATTCGGGGATGATGGAGAGAAAAATGTTGTTTGGTTTGTTTGTGTGGGTCCCACAAATGTATATATGGTAGTTGATAATACGACGTTGTTTGACAAAGTAATGAATTTAAAAGACTAATACAACGTTGTTTGACAAAAATGTATATATGGTAGTTGATAATACGATCTTCATAATCATGTTTAAAACATAACTACTCACACAAAGGCTCGAGGACAACAAGTGATTTCAGAAAATGAAGTGAAGGTAATAAAAATGTATCAAGTGAATTAAAAAAAAAATAGTTATTTCTAAAAGTGCTAGCATTAGCACACGACAAACATCGAGAGTCTATTAGAATTTAGTAATTTAAGTTTACGTGGCTCACCTCGTTCGAATAACAATATGCGTTTGTGAAGAAAAGAAGAAAAAATATTTATTGTTCTTTTTGACAAAAGAAAAAAAAATATTTGTACTTTAAATCCCACATAGATCGAATAAAGGAAATATTAGTAGATTATAGATCCAATGGTGTCCGAAATTGGTAAGGATTCTCTCAAGTTGGGTATAACATGACTAGTCATGTTAGACTAATATTAACCACTAGATCTAATTAAAGGTGAGGATTAAAAGTATACTTTCTTTAAATTGAATTATTTTTTCTACTGTATTAATTATCATTTCTTTGTCATATTTCTTTTCCCAAAATTCTACATCTTCAACTACTATGGGTTTTCTAAAAAAAACTAATTTAATAGTAAAAATGTAATATTTAAGCAAAAACTAATGTTTTCAACACTTTAACAAATATTTTCGATACATTGTTTAACAAAGAAAACAGTGAGATTTGATCACCTACATACATATATGCTTTAAATAAAAGTATAACAAAACAAAAAAGAAAATATATGTTTACGTATACCGAAAGTATGGTAGGGTAATATTTGTGATGAATTGCTCTCGTTTTTGTGATTCTAAACTATATTCATCAGTTTGAATGTTTCTTTTCATATTATTTGACAATATGATAGTTTTGCTTTGAATTTCAAAATGAAAATATATGTTTACATGTTAAGACTTGTTAGAAAAAAGAGACGCCCCTACAATTTTTTTAAATCCGTCCTTACTTTGTCATAGTTTTGTAGAAACAATAAATAAGAGAAAATTAATAACTTTAATTAAAAAGAAAAAAAAAAGCAAGTTATGAGCTTTTAATCTCAACCTTTGATTAGATCTAATGGTTGATATTAGCCTAACATGACTAGTCATGTTATACCCAACTTGAGAGAATCCTTACCCGTCCGAAACAAGCATCTTTGGATTACTAGTACATTCTCGAATATAGCCGTCTTTTCTATTAAATAAAAGTCATTAAGATGGTTCTCTTCGAGTATATTTATAAAATTTAAAGTTTTTTTTTGTCTTTTTAACAGTTTACTTTTTTCATAGAACATAATTATATTGCTTTTTAAGTCATTTTATTTAAATTTTCGATTTTCAAAAAGCCAAAACGACACATGTTTTAGTTTGATTATGATACTCATGTGTCGGATTCTATCTAGTTATATAGAGTGAACTATGAGACGTATCCTTTTTATAAACACAAATGTAATTTATAAACCATCAAACCTAACTCAACTCACTTCTATCGCATGTCAAGATCAATTTTGACCCAAAACTAATTTCATATGTATGCATAATTTCTCATATTTGCCGCCTTATACATCGTCTTACTAAGAAAATAACTAGATTCTTAGTCTTTAAATAATAACCCATATCTAACCCGAAAATAAAATTTGTATTTCGGTTCGGTTTGGTTTTGGGAAACTCGATTCGATTGTTTTTGGTTCGGTTCGGATTCGATTTTTTATTTATTTGGTTTTTCCGATTTTTCTGCTCATCCATACTTAACAGCATAAAGCCTATATGAAACTCTTATTTCTTGGTTTGGGCAAATCACCCCCTATGAGCTCCACGACTTTATTTGTGAAATGTCATATTATTTACGACGTTGTGTGGTCAAAATAAAAATTAACAAAGTTTATAGTAATTCCTTAAAGGGTCTTGCAACTGAGCCAAAAACACAAATACCTTGAAGATCAGGGTATGCTTGAACCGAATACTGGATCAACCAAGGTTTATATTTTTCAAAATCGGGTCCAAATTCACAATTCTCAGCCGGTAACCCGCATACACCATAGTATAATACTTAAACCGGTTGAGTTTTTTCGGCTATTGTTATTACCTAATAAATAAAGTTTATGATTTTAAACTCCATTCTCAACCATAAAATATTAAAAAATCACAAACCCCAAAAAAAACATTATTAATACTTTTCTTAAATATATTTAACTAAAATTTCTTTACTTTTCATTACACCACACTTAACTTTCTCAACACCTACATAAACCCATACTCACTCTATACCAACTCCCCTTCCACACCACCAACCATCCCAACCCATAACAAAATTTTACCCACACCAAAACACCCCCATACTTCTACTTAACCCCACAAAACTCCTAAAATCTAATCCTTCACCCACACAAACCCCCATAAACTTTTATATAACACATCACCCCTAATCATATCCCCCCCCAAAATACTCTCTTAAAATCGTCAAACTTAATTTTTCTCACAACACAACAAATAATACTACATAAATAAAACTAAAAATTATATAATATACTTCAAAAATTGAAACTCTATATCCAATGCTACCAATCATTATATTACTACAATGTCTATTTTTACATTTCTAAACTAAAAAATCAAGAGTATATGTCACCGTCAATTGAATGCTTTGCTTTATCAATAACATAAACGCCATTAAGTCCTTTAAAGTCGGTTTTTAAATAGCATGGGAGTAAAGGAAACCATTGACAAATATTAACCGAGCATTAAACAATAATATAAAAACAATTACCATTATTAAAATATACCTATGAAAAAAAGACAACGACTCAAGAACGATATTAATGTGAAGGGTATAATTACTAAATCTGAAAGCGTTTCATAATTCCATTTAGATAACACGAGAAGCATTGCTTCGAACGTTTACTTCCAAATG
Organism: Tanacetum coccineum; assembly: GCA_026074375.1. NCBI lineage: Eukaryota > Viridiplantae > Streptophyta > Magnoliopsida > Asterales > Asteraceae > Tanacetum > Tanacetum coccineum. The sequence goes on along the minus strand of BQNB010067910.1, from coordinate 30,374 downwards.
GATTAAGATATGGCCACGCCACTTTCGTAACATTAATTAGTAAATGCGCTGCTATCTCATAAGAGTGACACAACCTATTCCTCTCTACGTCCCTGCTTGAGACACCTTTGTCAGTACTCCACATTAAATCCCCATTAACTTACTTATAGACATGTTGAGAGAAGAACTGAAGCACGTGAAAGATTCCAAAACTTGAACAATGTATCAAGATTTGACTCATATTGGACCCTGAAAAATAACATCTTATTTGATCACAGTGGTGAATATTCGTTATATGAAAGTTTTAAAAAATACTCATTTATTATTAAATTCACATTATCATTCAACTCACACCACTTACAAAATCCTCCCTCCTAAAGAAAATATCTATTATCAAAATTATAATACCCACCCACACAAATTAATCTACACCCTTTTAAACAAAAATATCTTAACTCACAAAACATTATTAAACCCAAAAACAAAAATAAAAATAACTACTAACCAAAAAACCCACCCAAACTAACCCCCCATTTAAAAAAACTCCTTACAAACATAAATATATTTACTCATACCCCAAAATAAATCTACAAACCCACCAACCACATCTTCAAAAAAATAAAACAACAAATATATTTAATTTCTACCCTCGCTCTAGCATCTCTCCCTCTCCAAAACCTCATATATATTATAAAACCCAAATAAACAACTCACACCATAAACCCACAAATAAATAATAACCATAAAAATACCCCTCAAAACATCAAACAAAAAAAATAAATCCAAACAATCACCAAAAAAAAAAAAAATACTTTCAAAAACTACCCCCCCACTTTATAAACAAACCACCACCAACCAAACTTTTAAAATCTCAAATAAATATTTCAAATAACAAACCACAAACATCAAATACATTACAAAACACATCATCAACTCATTTAATCTACTTACAAAATCTTTTAAACTTAAATAACACTTAACCAAATTAAAAACATATGAATAATATTCTAATTTAATAAATATATAAATCACTTCTTCCCTATTAACTGTGGTTACTTAATTATTCACCCCATACCCACTCCAAAAACTACATATATTTAACTTACCATCATCAAGAACATTTTTCGTGCTTAATATGAATATCACCAATGTTAAGAATTTGAATGTAATATACCTTCTGATAATTATAGACTGGTTAGTGTAAAGCATCGGTTTTGATTTATATGCAAGACCAATAACGTTGATTTTTATCGGGACACATTTACCATCTGTTTTATTTCCATATTCAGGGAAGGATATTATCGAACGTAATCTCTATTCCTACCTCTCACACTAAAAGATAGAACCAACAATACTATCCTTCATCACTTAATCTCCCCAAAACACCTATACTCCTATCAAATATTTTTCAAACCCAAATCAAATCTTCCTTTTTACCCCCTTAATAATATACAAATATCCACCCTCCCACAAATCTTAACCTTTACACCAATTTACACAATAAAACCCCCCCATACTACATCCCCCTCACCAACCCAACTCCCCCACAATTACCCTTCCCACATCCCATAATACAACAAAATCTACTAACCACCAACCTAACCTAACCAAATAAATCTCTTCACTACATACCCCCACATCCCCTCCCACATCAAATATTATACTAACCTAATCCTCCAAAACACCATAATCACTCCCCACCCCAACTACCCTCTATAAAAATTATCCCAACCCCCCAACCACACCCTCAACAAAACTCCCACCTACTCCCCCCACTCTCATAAAAACCCCATAATCCACAACACACACTAACACAATCTCCACACCACCCTTAATAAAAAAAACTTAACATTTCCAAACTCTATATAAACAACTACCACTAAAATCAATCACCAAATCATTTTAATTATACCATTTACATTATCACCATACTCCTGTACCCTAACAAAAAACATAAAACAACCATTTAAACAACCTCCCCCCACTCAAACTAAAAAATCAAACCCATATATATAAATACTATAATCCTAATTAACCAAAATAATTCCAAATCAATTAACATATACAATCACCACAACATAAATTCAATATATTATTAAATGCCAATAGAACGATCATCCTAACATTTCACGCAGTGCTTTGCCAATGCACTTTACCACATAAATCCCATTATTTTACTTATGTAAAAGTTAATCTTAAGGCCCGAAGCAATGAAAAAAAAAGCATTTCCAAATACCCCGAAGTGAATCTAAAAGTTGGAGATATTTATATCAGTTACTGAACCACTTCCCTCCGGGGCGCCGCAAAATATAGCATCATAAAATTGATCCGCTTAGATCAAATTTGATCGGAAAAGACATAAAAGATAGCATCTAACAACAACTACTTTTATACATCCCCGCGTTTACGATCCTTTGAAAAGATAAATGGAAGGTCTCTCCATCACGAGGATAAAAAAAAAAGAGGAAAGGGGGGAAAAAAAAAAAAAATATAAAAGGATCGCCTTGTTTAACCCTTTCTGAATTGGAAAACTCCACTCTCGCGCGTGGCATCCCAATACCATTCAAACCAACTCCTCCTAACTTCCAATCCACCTTAAAACTCCCCCAAACCCTCCCCTCCCAAAAACCTACCCCACCAACCCCACACCCCACAAACATCCATCCTTCAAAACCCCCAAAATTCCTAACAACACCCAACTATTAAAACAATCAACATATATTAACCCCATTATTTTTTAACTCACATAAATTAAAAATTACCGACTAACCATTTGTCATTCCGGCGCCTCTGACTATAAAATGAGATTGCCTTTTCATATTAACAATGTCCCCCCACAAAAAATTAAAACACAAGCACTCGTTCCCAGTCTACCGACAAAAAAATATCTTGTTAGACAAAATCTTGGCAATGATCTTGTAGATACTTCCAATGAGGCTAATAGGTCTAAAGTCCTTGACCAAGTTAGCGTCCGGGACTTTTGGGATCAAAGCTATAAATGATGAGTTACAACCAGGAGGAATTTCTCCATGAATGAAGAAATGATTTACAGCCATATAAACATCGTGCTCAATAACAGGCCAAAAATGCCGATAAAAGCCAAAAGAAAACCCGTCAGGGCCCGGGGATTTGTCTGTGCCACAGCCCCAAACAGCCGTTTTAATCTCCTGTTTAGAAACTTCTCGCTCGAGGTCCTGACTTTGATCTTCAGAAATAGTTTTCGGAAATCTCATATCAATATTAGCACGCCTCTCCGAAGGTTTAGCGAATCTATCCTGAAAATGAGAAAGAAATTCTTGTTTGACATCATTAGGCTGCTCCTTCCAAACGCCATCAATCGTAATACCCCTGATGTTCATTTGATTACGTTTTTTATTCAAAATTCCGTGGAAAAAATTTGAGTTTTCATCGCCTTCGATTGACCATTTGATCTTGGCCTTTTGAGCCAAATCCATGGAATGAATATGATCAATGTTACGAAGAGCAGCCAACACCTCCATTCTTTTTTCCGCTTCTACCTCAGTACCTGTACCTTTGTCAATAACCGCATCTAACTGGTTCAACTCCTTCTTAAGATTTGCAATAGTAGAAACTGTTTCACTTTTGTTATCTTTAATCCAAATCTTGATGTGAGCTTTAAGGAATTTCAATTTACCCGCCAAGTTACGCATTCCATTAGAGTCAACAGAAGGGGCAGAATTCCAAGTTGAAGTGACGAAATCATTAAAGCCCTCGAGATGAATCCAATGGTGAAAGAATCGGAAGGGAACCGGACCATAATCATGGGCCGACTCTCGAAGAAGAATCGGTCTGTGATCGGATAAGAATCTGTCCAAAGTGATGCCGCTAATGTGAGGGAAAATATTTAGCAAATTGTTAGATACAAAAAATCTATCCAACTTGCTCATTTTGGTCGCAGACTTATGACACCAAGTGAAAGCACTACCTCCAAGATGAACTTCTTCAAGACCCGTGGAATTAATAAAAGAATTAAAAATATTCGCCCCAAGAACATTAAAATTAGTACCAAACCTGTCTGATTTGACGCGAACCTCATTGAAGTCCCCCATAATCACAACCTCTCCTTGCCACTGATTAATAACATGCGCCAAGTAGTCCCAAAGCATACGTTTATCACGCGGATCATGAGGAGCATAGACCGCAATAATCATGAGGTCAATACCGTTCAATAACCAAACACCCCTAATAATGATAAAAAAATCCGAAATAGTGAAGCTTTTTTTACAAAAAATGTTGGGATTCCAAACACACAAGATTCCACCTGAATTGCCTACCGAATTACTATGAAGATGCTCAAAAGTCGAATTACCCCAACACCGACGAACACTGAAAAGATCAATCTCCTCCATCTTTGTTTCTTGAATCGCTAGAAAATTCACCTTATTCTTCACACATAACTCCTTTGCCCAATCTTTTTTGGCCTTTTGAGCGAGGCCTTGTATATTAAGGGACAAAAAATTCATCGATCTACAATCGACGCTCCTTGAGATTCAATGATATCGGACAGATTGTTAATCACCCCATCCATGTTATAGCCCATTGTTTGGCCAACTTTCACCACTTCCTCCATAAGACACATAAATGAGCCCCCTGAACTCGGTGCCACTGATTTCTTAAAACGACCGAAACTTGCGGATTCATCTACATTTTCTTTGAGGTTGGAATTGTTAGAATCTCCATCGTCTTCGTTGAGCTTCTCCTCTTCAAAGTCATTAACAGACTTCTTATCCCCTGTATCATCATTGTCGTTATTAGGTGTAAAACCCGGTGGGAATTTGGGACTAGAATTTGTACCACTCTCCTTATGTTTTTGATCCTTTGTCTTTTTGTTAAGCAAAGGGTATAGCCCAAAAGGATCCACAGATGAGTCCTTTTTTGAACCACCTTCATTTTCAAAAACCGTATCTGGAACTTCGAACGAGTTGCTACAATCATTCTCAGATTCAAGGTTCTTCATTCCTTCTTCTAATGAATCGTCATCAGATAATTCCTCCTCATCCGAGTCCTCCACCAGGTCAGGGGTCCAACCAGGGACCTCCTTAGCACGAATCCAATACACTTTTCCACGGAAAATGATCTTGAAGTTTTCATAAATATTTGAGATGGACTTAGTGAACAAACATAATCGTTTCGAGTGGAAACAATTCCCATCAGAGTCATTAGTGTCGATTAAGTTCCCCCACCTGGTGACAATTCTTTTGAAAGTGTTCAAAGTCCATAGTTTCAATGGAACACCTTCAATTTCTACCCACACAATGCGACCATCAGGATTGATATCGAAAGAAGCTTGGCGAATTTCCGAGAACCAAGAGCTAACTCCCACATTATCGCGGAATGCCTCTTTCGATTTCACAGAGGAAAATTCTAAGAGAACCCACAATTCCCCTAAGTAACTTACATTCAAGTCCACGAAACCTTCGTTCATAAGAGCGTTCTTGAGATTGGTAAGGGACGCAAATTCTTTAATCCTACCCATTAAGGATGAAGATAAGTCTTTGGAGAGCGCACAATCTTCGTCAAGAACAATGGCAGGGGAGTCATGATCAACCGACTTATGATTTTTTACCGCATTAACATATGAATTAGAACTCCCAGAATCCCCACTATTAGGACGAGACGAATTAGCAACCTTCTTATGATCTGCCCCTTGACCCTTGTTCAAAGTAGCTCTTTGAAATCTTGCCTTATTAGCGTGAAGCTTGAATTGACCCACCCAAATTGTGCATAAATTGTTCACCAAGCGATCAACATTAAACACGTTGATAAAACGAACAAAACCAAAACGTTTACCTTCTTTCGTCCTTTTCCGAGGGATAAACGAATCAACAACATGTCCGTATTGTTTACATGATTGAAATAGCTCTTTTGCAGAAAAAATTTTCGGAAAATTTGTAACATAAATGGAGATAGAAATACGATTAACGTCGTCCTCTTTGGATCTACGACTCCCCATTAGAATCTTTGGATTGAAGGGAGATCAAGATAAAAAAGAGATTGAAAAGAAAAACAGATCAGGGTTTCAATGACAGCGAGATTAAACGGAAACGAAAACGGAGTCTAATTGATTTAAAGAGGAGAATAACAAATCTAAATTACAAAAACCCAAGATGAGAAACCCGCCTAACACGCTCGATATGAGATTAATCAATCAATGATTAATCCCAATTTCAGGGGTTATAACAGGATTCAAACAAAAGGGAAGAAGGAATTTAGATTGTTAATTTGTGGAGTTTGAAAGTCATCTTTGTTAAAAGATGTTCATCAATTAGGGTTTTTGAATTGGGGGTTTGTTTGAAATTAGGGTTTTTGAATGAATCTCAATCGATTGATTTCATTTGAGATTAAATTGATCTATACCAACATATGGATTGATGTTCTGTCAATGCATCGTTACAATTGAAAATTGGTTGTTGGAATGGTTTGCTTCACCGACAGGAAGGCTAAAAAAAACTATTAGTGAAATTGTTATATCTTTGTAAAAATGATGTGGTTATTACGTGTTTGTCTTGCTCTTCCTAAAGATTATGCCACATGAAATCTATTCGTTTTTTTTAATTAACCCGATCATATTTGGTTGCCTTTCAAAATTCTTTCTAGAAACTATGTATAGAAATGAACTCATGTTGAATTTATTTATAGAGAAAATAAGAAAGGAGGATGAGGATTGCGTGTTAATCAAAACCAAAAACTAAAATAGCCAAACAATATCTTGATTATTGACAAAATTATAATCAAGAAAATGACGGCATCCTTCCAAGTTATCCGAATTGTAAACATGAATCTATGATATATCACATCATATACTTTCATTTAAATTTATTTGGGTATCAAACTTTATCAAGATAACAAATGATCAATTTTAAACTTCTATCTCCATTTAATTTAATGGATGAAATTAAACTCAACATTTTATCAAACTCATTTTCATCTTTTTTTTTTCAAATATTAATATTTTAAACCGTTAATCATTAAACGAAAAAAATATATATCATCACGATAAGCATTTAATTATTTTTCTATAAATGTACACTCTGATATACTTTCGACAAACATTTTTTTCGTTTTTTTAATGTTTTTTCGTCTTTGTTTTTATTCTTCGTTGTTGAAACTTGCATGAAAAAACTCATGTGATTAAACATTAATTTGAATATTCTAATATATTCACATGTGATTTTTTCAACACTTAATCTTAATCACATGTGATTTTTTCCAAAAGTAATCTCAATCACATGCGATTCTTTATCAACTGTGATTTTTTTTATCAACTGTGATTATAGAAGTTCCTTAAATCAACTACTATAATCTATAAAATCACATGTGATTTTATTAAAATATTCAAACCAATGTTTAATTAAATGTGATTTCTCATGCAAGTTCCAACAACGAAGAAAATAGAAAAAAAAGATGAAAAAACATAAAAACAAATAAAACAAAAAAAAGTTTCTCGAAAGTATATCAAAGTGCCCGTCTGTAGAAAGATAATTAAATGTTGGTCATGACGGTATTATTTGTTTTGTCTAACGATTAACGGTTAATGAAATATTTATATGGGAAAAATGAATATAGGGTTGTATTGCATTGAACATTACATGCCAACCAGCCCAAAACTACGTAGTTTTGATTAAAAAACATCCTGTATCATAAAACCTAAAATTAAAACCTCCATTATCATAGTTATTTCATTTGATCGACCTTCTTTTATTCATGCAAGGTATGTTTCATACGACTAATTGGTTTCACTCATTTGTTAACTGATATATATATATATATATATATATATATATGTATATGTATATATGTATATGTATATATGTATATGTATATATGTATATGTATATATGTATATGT
>BQNB010067910.1:4993-20229 GCA_026074375.1 Tanacetum coccineum | reverse complement strand
AACAAACATTACAAAACATTTATGATACACATCTTTTGCACATTCGTTAGTTTTCTAGAACCACTAGACATAATTGAAAATAGTAAGTACACACTAAAAACAATTTAAAACTAACACACAAGTCCACACCATGCTCACTATATACAAATGTTAGTGGTCAACTTTAAAACCGTATATTATTACAAATATATGAATGTTTGAGTGGCACAACCACAATCTCTAATCCAATTTCTTTTTGAACAAAACGTATAACTGCACTTAGTCAGGCTCTATTCTTTGTATAATACAAAACTAAAAACATAAATTAAAAGGGAAAAAATAGTTTTAAAAATTATAAAAAATACATTAGAACAAAATTAGAAAAAAGCCCGTGCGTGCACAGGCATTATAACTAGTTTAGCCGAAATAAAAAAACCAACATAAGTATATCAAAATATTGAAGCTTTTAACAGGTTAAATATGTACTTTTACCTCAATCTCTTTTGCACCTGAAACATAACAACACTTTTTCCTCTTCCTCCACTTTCACGAACGCAGCTGTAACCACCACTTCACTAACACCCCCGGTACCATATCTGTGACACTCCTAATATCCAAAATCAAATCTTAGGAACTAAAAAACACCAAAGTTTATAAAAACCACTAATTAACAAACCCCCCAAATTATGACAAAACCCTAATTAAAAAAACAATTTTTATATATCTATAAGTTGTAATATGGTACCTTTTTGTGTTTCTGAATTTTGTTTATCAAAGCAAGATAGGGAATGCGATTCCCCATATTCTTCCTCACCCCGCCGACATGATGATCCTCAACTATTTTTGTGTTTCTGAATTTGTTTACACATTGTAGGAAGGGATGCAATTTTGAGACTATTGAAGAATGGAGATGGTTCTGGAGTATTTGTTTATCAAAAGTACATAGATGATAATGGAGTGGTAGGCAGATATTATACACGCAAAGAGGCAATATGCTACAGAGATGGTAGGTGTGTAAATGGAATAAACTGGGCTAAGGGAAACAGCCCATATGAAGACACTGCAGACCCACTGTGAAAACGACAGTGTTTAAGACGGGAAATGAATATATATTAATGTTTTTACACTATATAAACCAAGATTACTTATTTGTTGCATATTAATATAAGGGTGCGTTTGTTTTGTTGATGGGTTTGGAATAGGATTAAGATTTTGGTTTGGGCTATAAAGAAAATATATGAAAGTAATTGAATGATTGTATTAATAGTTGTTTGTTTTATGTTGGGTTAGGATTATAATTAAAAAGTTTATATATTTTTTAATGATTAAATGAAAAAAAAGAAAAAATAGATTATATATGAATTAAATAAAAATAATGTGTGGTTGATAAATAGTTACATCATTCTCAAAATTGAAAAATAAAAATGTGTGAGACCATGTGAGTAAACCAGGCACATGAGGCTAGATTTGTTGATCCCTTTATACGTGGGCATGAACCCCAGTTTCAATCCTTATGCATCCATACCAAACATCTATACTATCTATAAAGCATTTCACTACAAATCTTCAAAACTGAAAACTTAAAACTTAAACAATTAATGATGAAACGCATATAACAGTTGTACACTTAAATATAACAGTTGTACACTTAAAAAACCATCCTCATGATTTCGGTAAGCATATAACAGACGAGTCAATTAATGAAAACCTTTTAATACCTTCAAAACTTAATCTCATGATTTACTCATCTATGGAAACATTTTAATACCTAGGTTGACCCATTGGCGGGAATATTCAAATCAAATTTTATCACCAAAGGGTTTTGAAGACCCTATATAAACAACCATCCTCATTCACTTTTCACAAACATTCTAACTCGCCGGATTCTTCCACTACTGTCGACAACCACATCACCACCACAAGATTCTACATGTTTTGATTTTCTTTTTAAATAGATCTATTTATTGTATTTTTAAATCTTTTGACATTTTTTTCAGATCTACTCGCCGGATTCTTCCACTAATGCCGACAACCACATCACCACCACAAGAATCTTCATGTTTTACAGCCGTCACTTATATCGTTGTTATCGTCGGAAAAATCAGGTTATATAATTTTTTTACGACAATGACGGTATTTTTAATAGATTTATAATATTTTTTAGATATATTCATAAGTTTTATTTATAGATCTATATGTACGTTTTTTAATCTTTTTTTACGTTGTTCTTAACAGCCGCAGCTATCCTGAAAAAAATTTGCTCGCCGGAAAATCCAACAACTCGCCGGAAAACCTAGCTGCTCGATGGAAAATCAAGCCGCCCGTGTGAAAACGTATTTGTATGTTCTTGTAAAAATTGTTATAAAGTTTGTTGTATAAATGTTGTAACTTTGCTGTGTAAAATTTGTAGTAATTTGGCTGTGTTAAGTTTATGTATAAATTGTTATATAGTTTGTTGTAATTTGGGTGTATAAATGTTGTCGTAATTTTGGTGTGTGCCATTTAAATTTGATGCAACATGTTGTATGTAAACTTGATAAAGCTGTTGGTTTTCGTTTTCTTTTCTTATCTGCATTAACACTACTTCATTTTGGTTTTGGTACAGCTTTATCCTCATGTGGGACTTTCAAAGTAGGACCATCTGTGGGCATTGCTTCTGGCAACATAAAACACTTACCACAATATCACATATCGTTAATTATCTGCTGCTAGAAATATCCGTCGCTATACAACATATAGTTTGTTGTAGGTTTAGGGTTAGTTCATGTATACAATGGGAAAACCGTGTTTCTTAGCTGTCTTTCCTATCTATACTATCTATAAAGTATTTCACTACAATTCTTGAAAACTAAAAACTGAAACTTAAAACTTAAACAATTATTGCTGAAACGCATATAACAGTTGTACACTTAAATATAACAGTTGTACACTTAAAAAACCATCCTCATGATTTCGATAAACATATAACAGATGAGTCAATTAATGGAAACCTTTTAATACCTTTAAAACTTAATCTCGTGATTGACTAATCTATGGAAACATTTTAATACCTAGGTTGACCCATTGGCGGAAATATTCAAATCAAATTTTATCACCAAAGGGTTTTGAAGACCCTATATAAACAACCATCCTCATTCACTTTTCTCAAACATTCTAACTCGCAGGATTCTTACACTACTATCGACAACCACATCACCACCACAAGATTCTACATGTTTTGAATTTCTTTTTAAATAGATCTATGTATTTTTAAATATTTTGACATTTTTTTTAGATCTACTCGTCGGATTCTTCCACTAATGCCGACAACCACATCACCACCATAAGAATCTTCATGTTTTACAGCCGTCGCTTATATCGTTGTTGCCATCTTACGTCGCCGGTGTTAGTGCAAATATTACGATATTTAATCTATACGATCTCTTTATATTTTGGTGATGACAAACATGTAACTTTCAATACATAACGTAAAGTACGCAAGTTACTCGTAATCACTAATCATCAATGCATACATGCATCAACAACACTCGATGTCTCAAGTCTGCATCAACACCAATATTTGTTTGCACCCGATGTAAATCACATAAGGTATGTACAAACAAATTAAACTTGTAGGATGATCAAAGAAAAATATTTTTTTCTTAACCATTACATTTCTACAAAAGTATTTTTCACAAAAATAAATAAACACAAAATACTTTTTAATAAAAGAAATGTTTTATTTAAATATAAAATTTGAAATCTGGTTTTCCTCCCAAAATGGAAGCTTCTATACCAGATACAACCTTCCCCACAAAAAGACAAAAAAGGGAGCGGAGTCTAGGCGGCGGCCCCCTTATATATAAGGGACCGCCGGGACCGCCGTTGCCAGACTGTCAGCTTTCAGCTCCTATAAATAGTGGGTCATCTCCAACTGATTTCAGAACCCTTTTGCACGATTTTCTTTCAGTTCTTTCTCTTTGTAGATCTCACTAAATCTTTCTAAATCTTTGATCATTCAACTTGGTTAATCTTGTTTAAATGTGATCAAATCTTCTATCATTTCCTCCTTTCCTCAAGTGCAAGAGAAGAACTTTGGTCATCTTCAAGATCCGAAGTTATGTAGTCTAGTTAGTCCATTTGTAACATTTGTTACATATAGATCGAGTCCATGTCTTCCAATCTTTAGTAGTGTGTAGATCCAAATGATGTATATATTTGGATGGGTTGATTGTGGGTTGGTTAGTATTTTAGGCCTTAAAATACATTGGTGAAGTGGTAGATTGGTTCTAGCTAAGATTAGGACTCGACATCTAGCTTAGTGTCGAAAATAACGTAAGCGACGCGGTTTATGTGTTTAGGCTATAAACCACAAGGTTTGTTATCTTGGGCCATAAAACATAACGGGTTTAGTTGTACCCGAAGAATAACTCGACATCTAGCTTAGTGTCGGAAAATAATATAAGCATTGGTATAAGGTTTTCTTCGCCGAAAGGGAGCTTGTTGATTAGTGAAGTAACTCTCGAGTTGGATACTCGAGGAGTGGAGTAGGGCGAAGAGGAGCTTCGTGACCGAACCACTATAAATCATCGTGTTGGTTTGCATTTTCTTTTACCCTTCGCTTTACTTAGTTATTTACATTTATTGCTTTACTTTTATACTTGCATTGTGCTCATGATTATGTAAATGGTTATGTATATCTTGTTAGTTAAAGTTATGTAGCTCTCTTTGTGTCTATATTGGATGTGGTTAGATTGTTAGAATATGCGTTAGCTATTGTAAACCTATTATCGTCACTTCTCATATTGCATCAAACTTGATCGGGTAATTGATATAAAAGATCTAGTCCGAAAACCTCTTCTGGTGGTGGTCCCATAACTCAGGCGGCCCCCATATATATGGGACCGCCGGTAGAAGAGTGATGTAATATTTGATCTTAAAGTTTTTAAATGAAACGTATTCACCCCGCCTTACGAATACCACATAGTATCATAGCCACGTCGCTCTAGTATTCAAACAAAGGTGTTTTTAAAATATAGTACGATCCATTATCAAATTACCCAAGAATCGACTAAATATGGAAATTGTTTTTTGTTGTATGATTCATACTAGTTTTGTTATAAAATATACTTCTTAAACTACTTGAAAGTAAATCTTTCACAAAGAACTTGGAAGTGCCAACTTATTTTTGTCTAAGTCGTAAGAGTAAAAATGATGTCTAAAACATGAAATTTGTGTGCTGGAACAAAATTTTAAAGTCCTATGTTCTACAGTTAAGTTACAAAATGATTTTGAACAAAAAAAGTGTTTTGGGGTCACTGGTGGCGGTCCCATAAATGTTCGGGCGACCCCCAAATATATCTGGGGGCCGTCACCTTTATGGGGGCCGCCTGTCTGTTTCGTCAGTTTTTGGCAAACTTCGAAAAATCATATAAAATCAACCGTAAGTCCGTAGAAGTCGTGCCACCCGTCATTTCAAAGATAATTGCGTCTAGTTTCATATAAAATACTTCCAAGTCTTATTCAAAACTTTATAAGTCAGAATGCAAAATACTATATAGTGTTCAAACATATGTTTCGTTTGACGTAAAAATTATAGTTTTTCATTTCTTTTCAGTCGAGCATTACTAGCAACATATTCCTTAAAAACATAGATATAGATTAATTTTTAAAATAGAGAGGAAACTATTTTGTTTTCAAATAAAATCAACTATGTAGATCATCGTTATAATCCAATACACAAAACGACGAAGATATCCTTAAGTGTAATGCTAGATGAATATGTGTGTTAAACATTTGCTTCAACTCCTGTTAATATATAATAATAATAATCATTACTATTTGTAATTAAGCAATAATTTTGTTGACACCCCATAAGAAAACTAGATCCTCTTTTCGTTAAGTAAAAATCATGTACTGCAAGTTTGCAAGTTTACTAATAATTTTCAACGAGAAGTCATCTTATGATCGTCAATGAATTGTTTTTGTCATAGAAAGTTTAATTCTCACACGAATATCACCATTATTACTCTGTGTCTAAAAGGATATTTTAGAACGAGTAACGATAACAACCATATTTAGTTCACTTTGTGAAACGCGGTTATTTACTTGTAGCACTTTATAGAACCGCCTACGCTCAAATTAATGCCCATGACAACTTTATATTAATTCAACAAGGATAAAATAAGCTATACACACACACACACACACACACACACACACACATATATATATATATATATATATATAAATTTAACACCTGATATGTACATATGAAATTATATGGAAAACAAAATACAATCATGATAAAACACTATCATTATAAATCTTACAACACTACCCTACTACCTTATCATTTTGAATAATCCCATCACATGCTACGTATTATCAAACCTGATGCAATTTCAATTTGAAATGAAAGGCATAGTACCAGATTCCTTTAACCAAATTAGGAAAAAGAGGCATCGTGTGGCTAACATTAAATTTTTTTTTTTTGTTTTGTTATTAGAGAAATTCATTATGATTCAATAGTAGCATAGGACCATTCACATGTAACATTTCAGTGATCAACCAAAGACGTCGAGTATAAAACAGGAACCATTCCTGAAACAAATACATCACAACTAAGACCTGAAAATACTAAGTAAACTACACGGTTCAAGATCAAGTTTCGTTGAAGGGTAAAGTCAGTGAAGTGTCCCTTAGAAGAAATAGCAACCAAGTTCAAACCTCATCACCACCTTTCTTTCTCACCATCTTTCAACAAGCTTAGGACCTCAGTAAGTCATCCTCATAAATTAACCTTCATATGTCATTACTTGTAGTTTAACAAACCTCGACCTTTCACGACGTACGTACGACTTGCATGGTATAAACCATGCAAGGTTCGCATAGAATCAAACCCGAAAAGGAAGTAGTCGTACCATGTAGCTAGACGAAAGCTTTAACTTTACATGAATGAAACACAACTAGTAACCCAAGTATGATTGATATACGTATGCATGCAAAAGTTTTGGTCACGTCACGCATAAAATAAAAACGTATACATAGCTGATGTAAATAACGAATCATGCGTAAAAACGATGTAACGAACCTAGAGAAAATTCCAATAACCTAAAACGTGAAACGTTGACTCACAAATGAGACGCGGGGGTATATGGGTTACACGAAAAGCTTCATAGGAAGTTTGCGAGGTGAATTTGGTTCGTCACCTTGGACCTATCCAGTTGGCTCATGACGAGCCACAATGAGCCATGGGCTCATTGTTGGAACGTCACAACCTCTAGGAAACTTGAGCAAATCATGCTAGTTGCCATCTAGCCTGACCTCGTATCATACTTGACTCGTACAGTTAGCTGCTGCCATGGTTGAACCCATGAGCTTTGCAGCGGCTGCTGCTACTGTCATGGCCTGCTAGCTGCAAAATGACACCACAACCACACCATTAGTTTCGACCCTGACTTACTCCGTGACCAACCCTATAGAGGTAGAACTATGCGGGATCAACAAGAAACATAACTAGAAATATATAAGGGTGCGTTGGGAAAAAGAAGCAGGCACCCCAACAGTGGTTATCAACCCACTGTTGGTGCTGCGATGTAAAGCAGAAAAATGGAAGAAGAAGAATAGAACCATGCGGATAAAAGGAAGAATAACTATACATGCATACATATACAATACATGAAGAAGAAAACATATATATATGAATGATTAAGAATGCGTGGGTGGGAGACAAAGACCATAGCAGTGGTTGTTTGTGTTCGACAGATATCAGAGGAAGGAAACAAGAAAATGGACATATGGGTTTTATAATAACACATGTGGGTTATATTTTATGGAAATAATACTAGTAATATTTAAACTTGCAAGAAAGTAACTAGTAAATATTAGACTTAAAGAATGTGAAACATGCTATGTGGTTCGACTTCTGGTAAGCCAAATCCGAATGTAGGTAAACTCTTTAACGAGCCGATATTTACTTCGATAAGTAAGAAATTTAAATAGTATCTTTCGGTGATTTAAAAATAGTGACAACGAAACCAAGTTTTAAACGTATAAACAAATTTAACGCGTTTTATAAAAACTTATTTAACGTTAAAAATATTTTAAAGCTTGTTCAGATTTTAAACATGGAAAGTTATAATAATAAAAGAATCTAAAATATAAAAGTTACATATATTATATATATATTATTATTTGGAAAGTCAAGTGATTAAAAATATATATTTTGCTGATAAGAAACTTAAACGAATTGAGCGAACCGTCACATATAAATCTGGTAATTACAACAAACTAATTAACGACTTCGATGTAAATAAATAAACGCGATAAATATAAACCTAGCGACTTATCAATAATGTCTATATTTTCCTTAGATCACACGAACTTGTGGATATAAATTGCGACGCATAATAGTATAAATCCCTGTATAGATACTTATAATTGTAAAGTTGTCCCTAGAGCCAACGTTTTAATCAACGCCTTGAAAACGTAAAACGTTAACTCATAAACGACAATACCCTTTTGACCCATTTGCATGAACCATTGCATTAAGTATTGTTAGAATGTAAACTCAGACTTTGTCATAATCATTTAGGTGTTTTGACTGAGTCACTAGTTGACGTGCTTTAATCCATTACCCATCTCAGCCGATTAACTATCAAGGTGAGTTTTCATAGCCCCTACTCTACTGTTTTAAATCATCTTTTGGGGTGAGAACATTGCTTATTTCAAACGTGTGAATACAAGTACAATTACTCATTACTGATTGGTCTAAGTCCCGATTTAACCCAAGTTGCTATATTTGCCCGATTTATCATGAACCGTCAATCTTTGTGAGCGCGAATGTTATGGATAGATCTATCGGGAGTGACATCCTGTATGCTCTTAAGACGACATTAGTCAATAAACACAGTTTCATTTGAGTCAGACTACGGGTGTCCCGGGTTAGACACCTGCAAGGGCATTCATTTATTGTTGGTATATGTTAACGCTTCGGTGTCATGAGCTTAGACAATATAATAAAATTTATATGACTTTGTATCTGTTATATTGTCATATGCGGGTGAAATCTTATGATTCACAAACACTACATTTTTCTGCTTAAACAAACCTATGAACTCACCAACTTTATGTTGACATTTTAGCAATGTTTTCTCAGGTATTAAGAACGAAGATGCTATATGAAGTCTCATGCATTGCAGTTATTTTCCCGTTATCTGAAGATCACTTGTACTATTTAAAACAATGTTGTATAGTCATTTTAATGCATCAGCATAATGTTTAAACAATTTATTATTTCCTAATTCAAGTGATCTGTTTTCTTAAAACGTCTCATATAGAGGTCGTTATGTATTGCTTAGAAGTATGATAATCATGAAGTCACACTCCCTCGTTGCCATTATACTCTGATATTTTAGGGTGTGACAGATTGGTATCAGAGCTCTGAGTTTATAGAGAACTAGGTTGCATTAGGTAGCACTAAGACCTATAACTACTTATCTGCTTAACGTACTTATTATATTCTATTGTCTCAGTGCTGATTTTCAAATGGGGTACATAGGAATCGACAATCAAAGGAGTATATATATTAAAATGGGGTACATGTGAAATAGACATACATATGAGAACATATACTTAAATGGGTTACATGTGGTATTAAGCAAATACATATACTTAATATGGGTTACATGTGCATTAAACAAGCTTAACTATGTGTTTTTGAAAACATACCTATATCCTTATTTCATATTTTCTTGTCTCAGCAACATGTCGAACCCGGATGAATTGAGACACACCGATAACACTACACTAGTACCTCCCAGATTCCCCGACACACTCCTCGAAGTGTACACAGAGACGGCCTACTCTAGATTACTATTATTGTGCCGTTTGTATCCTCCATTTCCCCTAACTATCAGACGTACCGCTCGTATATCTATTCCACCATTGGCCGAATCTGCTGAACTGCCAGGATTTCTGCTATCACCTTGATGATACAAATTTTTTCCTCTTACTACCACCACCTCACACTTTATTCCCCAATTCCACGATGGCTGCTTACCAGCGGATGATTTTTGAAACGGACCCCACCCAGAGAGAGGAAGCTCTAACAGAAACTGGTCAGAATTCGAGGCTTGTACCTGGGACAACCTTGACCGTATGCACAACGCGCCTTAGAGGACAGTTGCATACCATTCTCGAGGACATGGACCGTTACCCAAATGCCTGTTTAGAGGAGTTAGAAGCCTTCATGACACTGTGATTGAACCCCGAGGTTGAGTGAAAGTTTGGTTGGAGACCTATCGATGGACAATTGAATTGACTCAACTTAGGCAAATGTGTGAGGATGCAGAGGATCGTGCTAGTAATGCTCAGGAGGAAGCACGACAGAAGAGGAAGGAGGCACTCGAGGAAGTGGTCCAGCAAATCTACCGTACCCACAACTAGTTTTATTTCTGTCTTTTGTATAACCACTAAGCTATGGGTTTGTCACGGCTAGTGAACTCTTGTATTCCCGTACTCTTAGAAATAAACATCGTGTTTGCAAATAATAACAGTATTGATTTCAAGAAACATGTCATTTGTAGTAATATCTTTACACGTATAATTTTCGTGCCTGTCATAACTGTCATTTTCATTGTCCCTCTTATAGAAAATGGCACCCGGACGACGCCCAACTGTCAAACGGAACCCTCTAGTCAACCGTTCGACCAACTGAAACAATGTGGACATTAACAGTGGCATTGACACTCAGATGCTCAACCAGCTCATTGCCACAAGAGTAACTGAAGCACTCGCAGCTGCCGTTGTGACTCATGCTGCAAGCACTCAAGAAGAAACCAACCGAGGATCCAACTCTTCCCAGAACAAGACATGCAACTACAAGGAATTCCGTGCAGTTATGCATGAAAACTTCCATGGTTACTAAGTCTGTAGCTTAACTCGATGGTTATGAGAAAACTAAATCTCAAAATTTGGGATCAGCAACGTCGCAGAAGGTGATCGAGTCCAAATTGCTTCTAAACACTGCTAGATTGAGCTTTAAACTTGGGTGGAACGTGTAGCTCTTATCTGTAACCTCGATACCGCCATGCACAGCTAGGAGCGATTTAAAGGCTATGTTAATTCGGAAGTACTGCCCTAGGAATGAAATCAAGCAAATGGAAAATGAGTTGTGGAACTTAAAAGTGAAGGGTACAAACCTTACTGCCTACAATCAACGTTTCCAAGAACTCATCCTCTTATGCCCTGAAATGGTACCCAACGCCGACCGGTTGTTGGAACGTTACATCGAAGGTCTACCTTTGAACATCAAGGGTAACGTAACCTCGTCCAAACAAGTAGACTTGCATGAAGCAATTGAAATGGATCAAGGTTTGATTTACTAAGTGGTCCAAGAGTTAGGAGAAAACTCGGGCGACAAGCGGAAATGGAACGGAAACCACTACACCCACAACCCCAACAACACTAGCAACCTCAACCCGAACAAACGCCCAGAGACAGCAAGGGTGTTTACAGCCGGGCAAGGTTCTTATGCTGGCAAGTTACCTCACTGCAGAAAGTGTGGACGACACCACACTGACGCATGCCCTCCTGCTTGTTACAACTGTGGAAAGGCAGGACATAAGGCCAAAGACTGCCGAGCTCCACCTCGCCTTGCAAGCCAAAGAGGACCTAGAAGCCAAGGAGGATAGGGAAATGATGTTACTTGTTTCAGATGTGGTGAGAAGGGACATTACAAGAACAAGTGTCCGAACAATGGAAGTCAAGGCGGTGGAAACCAAATTCGAGGCAACCAACAAAATCCTCAGAACAATCAAAGGCAAAATCAAGGAAACCCTAAAGGAAGTAACCAAGCATCAACCAGCACTCAAGGAGGACGCAGAGCACCTGGCAGAGTATACAGCCTATGTGCTGAAGCTGCGGTGAAAGATAACAACGTGGTGAATGGTACGTTCCTGATCAATAATGTCTATGCTTCAGTGCTATTTGATACTGGTGCGGATAGAAGCTTTGTGTCATATGCTTTCAGTAAATATATAGACATCCATCCTACCACCCTAGATACTAATTATAGTGTGGAGCTAGCCGACGGCAAGTCACTAACCACAAGTACTATTTTAAGAAGGTGTACTCTTAACTTGCAAAATCACCTGTTCAAAATTGACTTACTCCCTATAGAATTAGGAAGTTTTGACGTCATCGTCGGAATGGATTGGATGGCCGAACATCGTACGGAAGTTGTGTGTTATGAGAAGTACATTCGCATTCCATATGGAAACAATATGCTAATCATACAAGGCGAAAGAAGCGGAGTTAAAAATGAATCGAGATTAGAAGTCATCTTGAGCATCAGAACGCAGAAGTACATCGACCAAGGATGCCAAGTGTTTTTAATTCAAATGACGATGGAGGAGGAAACTAAAATTCCAAAGAGGCGAATTGAAGATGTGCCTGTTGTTAGAGACTTTCCGGAAGTATTTCCTGAAGATTAGACAGGATTACCCCCGATGTCACACCCTGCCAAGGCAGAAACGCGAGGCGTAAACAAGAATGGATATCATCACAACACACGGTGTCTCTATAGAGAATACTAAAATGAAAGCTAAAGTAAAGCAAAGACACATAGTGTCATAACAATACCCAAAACCTAACCAAAAATCCAAAAGGCGTCTTTATCGATGAAACGAAAGTTCTCGCCAATAGAAAGACATGCAACAATTATTCAAATTCAATCAATGCAAAAATTCAAGACAAGAAATAAAAATCTTCATGACATCCTATGGTCTCTTACTAGCCACTTCTTTCAATCTTATTTCCATCATGCTCACCTGAAAATGATGCTTAAAACGTCAACACAAAGGTTGGTGAGAGTCATAGGTTTAAGACTCACATTATAACTTTTTCAAAACCAATTACTGCGATTATCAAAACAATATAGGACACTTATGCTAACATGCAATCCACATACTAGGTAGGAACGTTACCCCCGATCCATTTCAACAACTGGGTAGGAACGTTACCCCCGATCCATATGTCACTTACGCACCTAAAAGTCTACCAGCTGGAACTTATACTTAGGCCTGGACCACACATCATTGAGTATTATTTCAACCCTTCAGTTGGTTTGAGTTGAGTAGTAAAGACCACTCCCAACCGAACTAATCACATCACAAACTACTCCAATTGATCACTAAGCCATGGAGCATACCACAAAACCCACTCCAATTGATCACTAAGCCATGGAGCGTATCACACAAATTGCTTAGTATATTCAACCCTCAGTTGGTTTGAGTGAGTGTAAAGACCACTCCAACCGAACATTCATAAGCAATAACACGTAGCAAATAATCACAGCAATTAAAACAGTTTAACACATAGCATCATTTTCACCCCAATAAAACACAAGAAAAAGGGGCTATGAAACTCACCTGAAGCTTAGCTTCCAAAAAGATCCAATCAAAACTTCACAAAATCTCACGAACAATCTAAACAATATAAGCACAAAATAAGTTACCATCAAATAGGCATTCAACCCAAAATGATGTAACCTCAACTATGATGGATGCCTATGTGATCTATCATAGCCCTACACTTGTTTTATAACCTTATTAAATCTTACATTTACTATTTGCACCTAAACGTTACACTTAACACTTTCTGGTTTTACGCAGAATTTTACTCTCACTTGCGTGCCCTAAACGCACTACTTAAACACTCCCATAATTCAAACCAAAATTCACCATGCTACATATATGTCCTATGAACCTCTCATAGTTCTCCCAAAGTCACTACCCTTCTATAAATATCCCAAAAAAATTCATTAATCCAAAGTGTTTAAAATTCGTCCAGAATCTGACCTTTAAAAAGTATGGCATTAATTACCCAACTTAAACCCCTCTCTGACCTTAGAAAAAATTCAGAGGTCACACACAATATATGAACTAACTTCCACGTGAATTAGAGCCTCTAACTCAGTGTCTAAGTATTTTTAGAAAAATCAAAATCAAAACTAAAATTCATCACTGTTTTGCACATTGATTTTGTATTGACCATTTGACCCACTTACCGACCTTAAAAACTTATAAGGCCGGATTTTCTAGAAAGTATACTCTTTGAGGTTATCTCCAATATGTTGTAAATTATTTATTTGATCTTTTATGACCGAGTTATGCTCGTTACAAAACTGCCTAACTTTCTGCAGTGAATTACGCATCTAATTTGAGTGATCTAAACCCTAACGCAAGCTCGAATTGCTGATCTAATTAATCTAATGATTAAGCTACATCATAACATCATAAACTTTCTGTAATTTAATTACCCTAATTTATAAACCTTATTTTAAACCTAAATCCATCACAATTTAAGTTACTATAAAAATTAAACGAACGAGAATTAAAAGTCGAATCGTACCTTAAAGCTAAACCAAAAAAAATTTCGTCTCCTCTAATCTCTTCTCCTTGTGGCCGGCCAAAATAGAGTGGGAATTAAGGGTTCTAGGTTTTGTATTTATAAGCACTTAGGAAGAGTTTTAGTCCAAGTCTAACTAGGTTTTAGAATAGAACTAGGATTAGTATCTTAATTATATTCTTTTTATTTATTATTTTTTTTAAAAACCCCAACCGGCCCAATTTTTATAATATATATATATTTTTTTTTATAATTTTTATTATATTTACATTTAAAACCTTAAGTTTTTATAAAACTTTAATTAATTTAATTCTTCCTTTTTGAATTAACGCAGTTTACTAACTTTCTAAAAATAATTATTCATTTCCAACCTAACTTTCTAAAAATAGAAATTTTACATTTCTTAATCTAACACTCTAAACGCTAATCCTATCTTAAATAACTAACACAAAATACGTATACGTATATATACTTACATATTAAAGACAAATCACTAAATTTCCAATAGTTATTTCCTTGACACTTAAAAGTGAACGAAAGGAAATCATAATTTTTCACCATTATTCCAATCTTATTGAGATGATCACACTCAATAAATGGATTACCAATACCTCATAAACACATAATAGCACACATAACACATAAAATCACATAAACCGTACATTGCAACAGACATATAAGTCAACACTAAAGGTTTGACTAACCTGCTCAAGTCACGGTTGTTACATTACGTAACTAGTATATATATATATATAGAATCCGGATCGATTGAGAAGGTTTTTATTTTGAGAAGATTGAGAAGGTTTTCAAAAATGATAGATTTTTAACTTTGATTCAAGTTTTTCAAGCGTAAAACTCATTTTAAT
>BQNB010067909.1:32500-34022 GCA_026074375.1 Tanacetum coccineum | reverse complement strand
CCTGCAAAACCATTAGACTGTATACCTACAATAATTAGCTCATAATTCATTGTTCTTGTTAGTGCATCAATATCAAATAGCCAATCTGGTCTACTGCCTACAACATTAGATGTACTCTCACTAAACCTAATATACAAGTTTTCTTCTACTATCCTTGTTTTACTATTAAATACTCTAAAGGCTTTACTATTCAAAGAGTATCCAACAAAGAAACCATCATCAGCCTTACCATCAAATTTGCCTAAGTGATCTATGGTATTGAGAATGGTAACAGGACACCCAAATAGTCTCATAAAACTTAAAGTTGGTGTTCATATGGGTTCTTGTTATGAGGCTTAACTACTAACACTCTATTTTGCACATAGCAAGTAGTATTAACTGCTTCTGCCCAAAAAGTAGTTGGCAACTTAGAATCAGCTAGCATAGTCCTAGCACCTTAATTAGTTGAGGAGTTCTAGCTACACTAAATTGTCTCAAAATACCCTTCATTTTACAAAACTGATTCATCTCTTTGTTTTGTACTACAGTCCATTATACATCTAAATCACTTAACATGTGATCTACTAGATTTTATTATCCCAGTTATAAACGCTTAAGAATGCCACTAGTCTTCATCTAGTAGCTAGTGAAAGAAAACCCTTGTAAACTTACTGTAATCATCTGTGACAACTAGGCAATACATTTTCTTCATAAGGATTTTTACAAATGTTGGACCAAACAAGTCCATATGCAACAAATGTAAAGGAAGACTGATTGAGTTCTCTATTTTGGACTTACAAGAGGCTCTGTGCTGCTTTCCCTTTTGACAAGCAACATAGGTTTGATCATTTTCAAAAAGTTTGGAAGGTAAACCTCTTACAAAATTTCCCTTAACCAATTTATTCATGGTTTTTAAATTAAGTGCCTAGCTTCTATGTAAGTCTTACATTCATCAGATGTGGCTTTTATAAAAAGCCAAGTTAAACCTCCTTTAGGAACTATGTTCTTCAAATCAACACTAACATATTGTTCTTTCTAGGAACTCTAAGTAAAACTTGACTTTCATCAATTAACTTAAAGTTTGAGATAAACATTGCATTCAGTGTCATTAAAAAGATCACCATTCTTTTTATCAGATATTTGAGGACACTAAAGAGATTATACTTTAAACTTCTCTCACAAATACACATTTTCAAAATCTAGATTACCAGTTTTAATCGTACCTTTTCTTGTGATTTTCCCTCCTTTGGGGTTCCCTCCAAAAGTAACATATCCTCCATCTATCTCTTCATAGTCTGTAAGATAGGACATGTTCCCTGTCATGTGCCTTGAGCATCCACTATCAATCACTCCTTGATACTATAAATCCATTTGTGGATTCCCTTGCACATTAGATAGGAAAATCAGTTTCTTTTGGGGACCCAAGCTATCACTGACTTGGATCTGCCTTGTGCATCAACAAAATCAAAATTTCTTTAGGTGATAGATGCACTTGTTATGTTAGAAAACATGGTCTAAAACTTTATGCTTTCGTTTCCAAACC
>BQNB010067909.1:0-27500 GCA_026074375.1 Tanacetum coccineum | reverse complement strand
ACCCTAATACACAGTGTTCTTCCATAACATCTAACCTTAACCTATTGTATAGAATGTCAATAGTGTGTGATGTCTGTATCAACCCTACTTGTGTCACAACATCCTAATCTGTTCCCCATAAAGTCACATCTCCTACTAAGTTTCTGACCTAGTACATCTTCTCTGTTGTGCATGATCCGTGCGTACCACATAAAACAAACGATGTCTTAATCAAAAACTCCAACTTTCAACTCCTCTCTGTCCCAGTGTCCCATACACCTCAACACTCAGACCCTAACCATTGGTCAAACCTCAACCTCTCCATAGCTACCTATAGTGACTGCGCTAATAGATTCTGTCTATCCATGAGTGACTAGGTGTAAGTGTGTTATCATGTGTGCCATGTGTGTGACATCATGAAACATTGTTACTTAGTACTCTACTATACAATATGTGTATGTGACCGACTTCCTCTACAACTCTCATCTGTGTTGTGTTATATCCGTTCCGTCCTCTATTAGATGTATCAAGAGGTGTACAATTCACCTCTCACCTGAGTTCCATGTCTCTGTAGTAGAGTACAAAACATTAAAAGTCAGACATCCTCACTCGTGAACTACTCCTATACCAGAATCAATGTATCCTAATCTCTCCACATAGAAGAAAACAGAGACTGAGTGTTTGTGTTGACTCACTCCCACGCCATCACGTGTACAATCACTGTGCTACTCTCCAAATATAATAGTCTCACCTACACTGTGTGTCTCCTCTTGCGCCTGAGTAGACACCAATCAAAAACACCCCTCACAACATCATCCTTGTCTTCTCCTCTCATACTAAAGATCTATGTCTCCATGTCCTTCACGTTTGTATACACGCCAACTCCTCTTTATCTACACCACACCCTGAGTATATGGTCACATAGTGCTCTACTACACGGTCCCCATGTGCATGAGTCGTTCACGTTAAACCGCACTCTGACAATCTCTCCCCAAAGAGTAATGTCCATACTCAAGATGTGTTGTCCACGCACTGACGAATGACGGTGTATCCCATCCATGTGTGTTGCTCCCTCTATCTGACTGGTCCTGTGTCTCAACAAAGAGTACGTCTGTGTCGTCCTTCCCACTCTCCCACAACCTACAACCAAAGACATCCGAATAAATAATTCAGTCTAAATGCTTCCAATCAAAGTTCGAACACCATACAACCACTCTCTATCATCTCACGTCTCATAGACCTAGCATCCCCATATAGTTCAATGAACACAGTAGTGACAACCAGTCCTAGAGTATATACACCATACTCACTTGTGTAGTAAGATCATGAGTGACTATCTCCCATATGAGAGAGACAGAACTCTTAATTACAACTTCAATCAGTGTGACTCAACAGCAATTGTTCCGATTACACATAACTATAGAGTCTCTCGATATCAATCCATGTTCGATCATACGTGCACACACTCAATGCAGTGACCTCTACGACGATTCACTGTATGATGTGTCGTATTAGACATAGTATGTACTAGCGTGTTTTCACAAGTCTGAAGAGCTCCTCCCCCCTCGTCAACCTTCTATCTAGATGTGTCAATCCCCTTGTCGTTAATATCCTCATCATTGACGCAGTGAGTTATCTCATGTAATCCTAGTGATCACTAAATTGCATCTACGACTGATATGTCCCTGAATATACTCACATACTTACAACAGTTCTAATAGTATTCGTGCCCAAAATATAGACCCTCCACAAACCACTCACTCAGCCTGAGAAGATGCTACCCAGCTCTGAATAGAGAATCTCCTCCATCCGACTCATTAAACTTCACTATCATATTCAGACGCAGTAGAGTGACCTCTTCCTCAACAACTAATGATTGTGAGATAGAGAGTAGTAACCTGTCACACACGAAGAACCCAGATACTCTATCTCGTGTTATCGCATACATTCTATACTACCAAAAAAACAAAGATGTTACTACCGCTACACCATCAACCACCCTCCTAACTCTCTGTAAGTAACCTCTAGTTTCCCTAAACTAGTGAACATATCATGCAATCTAATACCACAATAGAGAGATCGACCATAATCACACTCCCACGTAACTACTAAACCTGTACACAGTCTCGTCATTGATCGAAAGAATAAGACCTGTGTAACCATGCTTGAGAGTGAAATGTGTCTGTGAGTAATCTCACTCGTATCTAGAGATATGTACCTACAATCTCAATAGATCCACTAACATATATATACACCACTTCCTAGTTCATATACTAGCCCAGTAGTACGTGTGTCCACGCCAGTCCACTTATGTGACGTCCTCCCCACTAACTTCACAAACGCTAAACTCTGCATGTGTCTGTCTGTACTCTCCTCGTCAGACATAATCTAAAGTTACGTTCTCCTCTGTAATGACCTGTTTTCAGAGTTCAGAAGAATCTTTCAATCAATCCCATAGTTGCTCACACAAACATGGTTCAACTCCCATGTTCTGTAACATCACTGCACCCTCTCACATCTGTGGAGATCTTCTTTATCTATCGTGTGAAATGGAGACAAGAGACAATGATCCACGTACACACCCCCTACTCGCTGTGTGTGTCATGCACATCAGTTCTTACCCTCCTATCCTGATCCTGCTCTGATTCCCATAGTACCCCTCAACCCAAAACCAACAGTGCTGACACTATACCGTACTCACTGCTCCCACGCATTACCGACCACCGAACTGACTACCAGCTAGACGTATGGCTCACTTGATTAAGGTCTACTCCTTACACTTCTAGCTGTGTCGTGCTCCTCCTCCGCCTTGTAGATAGCATATATTGTGCAACGACAATCTGAACTTAATGTGACATCGTGCTCGAACAACACTACACGTCAAACTACTCCCCGTGCCTCCACGTAGCAGCTGCTAAGTTATCTCTTGCATGCACTCTAGCTCCCTTCTCACCATAACACTCCTATCAGAGTGCCCG
This sequence comes from Tanacetum coccineum, assembly GCA_026074375.1. Classification (NCBI taxonomy): domain Eukaryota; kingdom Viridiplantae; phylum Streptophyta; class Magnoliopsida; order Asterales; family Asteraceae; genus Tanacetum; species Tanacetum coccineum. The sequence continues at coordinate 24,543 of BQNB010067909.1, read as the reverse complement.
CTCACTGTGTTATACTCCATCAGATATCATCCTTGTGTGTGTGCAACTACCTCCCATTGCTAGAGAACCATCATGACGAATTACAAGTGTGTGTGTAAGCTGTGGTGACCCCTCTCCAACTCCACACCACACCCTAGAGGTGTGAATCTGACTCGCGCACACGACCATCTATAAACCGATATAGTGTCGTGTAACCATTGTTACATGCCTCTCTGTGTATCAGTCAGTATGCAAAGACCCATCCATCTGCTCATCTATATCACTGTCTAGAAGAGTATACCAAAGAGGCAAGTGTGTAATGTCTATAATTGTCCACATCAAGAGTTGATCAACACACTCCACGTGCCGCCTACACTGATAACCCCAACTCCACATACTAACCTCGGTTGATGCGATAGTAACATAGAACGTGTGTCACCTCACATCGTAATGAGTAACCCATTCCAATCATTAATAATATCTTATTACCCAATAATTAATCATTCACACCAAAAAACCCACCCCCACCAAAAATCAACCCCTAAATCCTTATGACCCCCAGGTCATAACATCTGAGATGAAAGAGTCACCTGTAGACATCGCATCAGTCCCATATCACTTATTGCGACCCATATGATGCCATGCATGTAAAGTGTACAAGTGATATATCTCAGTTTTGAATCTGTTCGCCGAGTCACACTCCAACATCCACATCAACACATACAACCCCAGAACTCTACCAAAAGTCACCTCACTCTGTGTGACTATTTTCTTCAATCTAGAATCATATATGAGTGTCTGTTCCTCAATCCTTGTGCTACCGTGTAAACTCTCCTCAGAATAGAGCTCAATGTCTAGGTATCCACATAGCGCCTACTCTAGCTTGTTAAATGTCGGTGTTAGGTATGGCATAGATGAAGCATAAGTTCGTAAGTCCTAGAACTGATCTCGATATGAGAGACTAGAATGTAGTCCTGTAAAATATTACTAAATTCCAGAAGTTGAGAATAAATTTGCTAGAATAAGTGCAAGTGTTGTGATGGGTAGTAGTGAGCAAAAAGTGTAAATATTGATGAGAATGGAAAGAACGCGTGTGATAATTGGTGTGGGTTAGTGTGATATATATAGCAAGAGGTGTGTAATGCCCTGTAAGTTTTCACAGACAATAATACCCTTGTCTTCTTGTGACACTTGTGATGTGCGATAGTGCTATGGCTCCAGCTCAGTTGGAATGAATGATAGACTCTTATATTTAGAGGTATTTCTCAGCACTTGTAATGCTTCATTAAAGGAGTTTAGTCTTGTAGAGTTGTGATGTGTGTATGGAATTTGGTCATATAATGGATGTTTGTCATCCTATGAGGTGTCATTGGTTTGATGTGGAGAATGGTAGATTGAGTAGTAAGTCCATACCAACTACGTATAGAGTGTGTTGTGAGTAATGTAAGTCCAGACTTTCTTGATAAAGTATATAAGGTTGAAAAAGCACTGTATGGACTAATTCAAGGCTCCAAGAGCTTGGTATGAAACCTTGTCAACATATCTATTGGATAATGAGTTTCAAAGAGGGGAAATTGACAAGACCTTATTCATCAAAAGGCACAAAGGTGATATTTTACTAGTCTAAGTTTATGTAGATGATATTATCTTTGGTTCAACAAAGAAGGAACTATGCATTGCATTTAAGAAGTTGATGCATAAGAAATTTCAGATGAGTTCTATGGGAGAACTTACATTCATCTTGGGATTACAAGTGAAGCAGAAGAAGGATGGCATATTTATTAGTCATGATAAATATGTTGATGAAATTTTAAAGAAATTTAGGGTTTTTACAGAGAAGTCAATGACTGCAAATAACACAATGGAGACTCAAACCGCCTCTGCTGAAGGAATTGAAGATGGTGAAGAAGTTATGTTTATATATATATAGGTTAATGATTGGTTCATTGATGTATTTACATCTTTAAGACCTTACATATTTTTGTAGTATGTGCTATGCCTAGATATTAAGTCAATCCAAAGGTTTTCCAATCTTTATGCTTATACATAAAATTCAAAAACAACCAACACTACCCCCCACCAAATTCCTAGAAATACACCACCAAAAACACCCAAAATCAAATTAATAAACACATCAATATAAACTTCACTATCAATTCAACTAAATTACTACACACTCCTTCTAAATACAAACCAATTAATACTCAACCACACCATTTCTCTTCCACTCACACTCCCTTTTAATCCACCAACCCCCAATAATCTTACACATACTCATCAAAATAATTCATATTCCCCTATAAAATTAATCCTAAACCCCAACCAATCAACATTTACCCAAAACATCAAACCCCCCCACAAAAAATCCCACAAACCCACACAACCCACCCCCCCCAATAACCACACATACCCACACCCACACAACTTAATATATTTACAAACAAACCTAAAAAAATTCCCACACCAAAACTATTTCCAAATAACTCAATAATTCCCAAAAAACCAAATCCCACACACCCACATCACACACCCCCATCCACCACCCATAACCCTTTCCACTTCCCCCACCAATTCAACCACAACACCACACCATACATCAACCCACCACCCCAACCCTACTAAACCAACACACCAACAACCCCTTCCCCAACAACACCCTTAACCAAAATCACACCACCACTCCCAACCCATTTCAAAACCCCCCAACACTTCACCCCACCCCCCACCCCACAAACCCCCTTTCACCCCCAACCTATCCAATACCCACACCAACACCTCCACATAACCTACCATATAACAACCAAACCCAACACACACAACAAACCACCCCTACCACTACTCACCCCTTCACCCTATACTCCCCCATACCACAGTTCATCTATCTCGCCCAGAACTCATCTCCCATCCCAGCTCCTGTGATCTTACGCACGCCATGTATATCTAACATACCAGTAAACAACTGTGTCAAACATACAGACACCCACTACGAGATGACTCACTCCCTCATGTCTCTCACACCTCTCCATACACCAAAACCCCGCACCAGTGTAATCCACCATATGTTAGAAGAAAGACTGACAGGCGTGTTGTGTGTATGACCAACTCGCCTACATCTCTTGTCCTCTAGAACCGTCCCTTCCCCCTCCAAATTAACCTCACCCACATAAACACATACTGACTCCCTACCCATATAGATACTACAACACCCCGTACCTACTCTAGATGTGTATAATAAAACTTACTTCAATAATATAGATAAAAGTCAAGGTGCGTCTAAAGAACCTCACAAATGAACCCCTCCCACCACGCACCCGCCTCATCTCCTCTCCCCCATACTCATGATAACTGATAGATACTCACACTCACTACAACAGTGACTCTCTCCGTAGATCTCATATAGTCACTCACCTCTCACAACCAACCATAGTCCATGATAACCTCACTAGTACTTAGTCACCTAAAACATCATACAAGTGAGAACCCGCTGCTATATCATTGAGATCTCCACATAATAACACTTCTCCAATGTGTGCCAATAGCATCCCCACATAAGACACAACATACCTCTATATATTGTGCTATGACCCTTAAACAATGATACTATATCCTACACCACACTCGTGTGCTCTGACAATGTGAACCACCTCTCACCACTCCCACATACTCGTAGAACCTCCCCACAGAGACTCCTCTACCTCACAGTCTCCCATGTGTCAGCTAATACTCTCATCACACTACACATACGTCTCTACCTATATGTCCATCTTCCTCCCATACCCTTAATAACACACCTCACTAGACTCCTGCCCGCCCACAACTCTCACCCCCCTCTATTCCTCTCTCCTCCCCAGATATCACAGACTCGCCCAACAATATACACATCCTAGTACTTTGTCCATCACACCGTTTGTGGATCACAACCCATCTAATATGGTCCCCACCCAGCTATTACATAATCCCCACAAGATGTGCTCTCAACATGTCCTACCTCTCTGCCAAACACACACCACACTCTCATCCCCTCTCCTCTCCTAACTCATCTCCTCTCCTTCACACTGTCCTAATACCCCATACTAAGCCCATCCAGAGACTCAATATCTCAACTATATCTCCCTGTCCTATCATGTGCACTCCCCACAACTCCATGCTCTCTCTTGCTCCACTTCCCTGCTATCCCTCTCTCCATACCTATATCATCAGCTGTCTCTCCAGATGAGAGTGTGTCTCTCCCTCTACCAGTAGATCACCACCACACCCTGAAAACTCTAGACTCATACCACTCTCACTCACTCTCTCTAAAACGACCCACCTACTCCATCTATACTCACCTACTAATGCGTATCTCACTAGAAGAGATGACTATCCAGATACTCAGAAGAGATATACCACCCCTCGCTCACATTAGCTCTCCCACCAGACAATACAATACTACATCCCGATGTACCACAGCACACACCTAAGTTCTATCTGACCCACCCTAACGTAATCATATGTTCAGATGAGCACTCGTGTATCAAAGTCTCTGCTCACTGCTAGTGTGCCGCACAGAATCCTCTCACTCTTGCCAATTAACCCCCTTGTATTATGCATCCGAAATGTGTGTATAAAGTCTAACCCTAAAACATTGTCAATGTGTAACAATACACACCTATATCTGCCTTCAAAAATGTGTCTCACCACCTCTATCTCTCTATCTCTTCCACATCCATTGTTATGTCTGAATAGAAGACCACCCATCTTTCAATCTGTCCCCACTGACCTCTCCCCTCAGACTGTACACTAGCCTAACACTCTATATCTGTCCTGCATACCTCATATCCAGTCTATCCATTCCCCAAGATCTACTCTCTCAAATCAATTCCAAACTAGTCAGAACTCTCACCGAGTTTGTCTGCCCTTATGATATCCCCTCACCCCTCACCACAGAAGAGTCATCCAATCTGTCTTCCCCACCGAAGAAACCCCTATGTTCTACACCATCCCCACTCAACCAAATCTCCACTCCAAGACTCACCGTATCACACTATCCATGTCACAACCTGTCCTCCTACCCACTCTCACGACTACTCCATCGTGCCTTCATCCTAACCTAATATGTCTTCCCTCTTCAATCATGCTCAACGCTCCGCTGTGTGATCACCTGCCTTTTTGTGCTCTTCTCACTCACAAGAGAGAAGACACAACTAGATGGATCACAGTAGAAGATTGTCCATAGTACCACTCCACATCCACCAATATCCATCAACTCGTCTAACGTATCTGTGCCCACCTCAGATAATACTCACACATTGTCACAGAATCACCGACACTTAGTCAGAAATCCTGTCTATATCCCCACTAAGAAATACCCCGCAGAACCCTCTCCCAGTTGTGCAACTGTCTGCTCTTACACCTATTCTGTGCACCGTCACTCCCTTGAGAGTGTGTCTGCTACATCCCGACTCTCACTATCTGTCTTCCCCAACTCACTTATGCCTCAATGCGCCATGTCCCCTGTAACCCTCAACATACCTAAAACCCGCTCCGCATAATACTCATATCAGACTCATGCCTGACATCGATACAATCACCTAGTACCCACAAGAAAAGTCAGATCTCAAGTGTACCAAATCTGTTATGTACATGCACTCAAGTAGAAACTCACATCCCTCGTACTTCCGCTCTACCCATACCTAATCCTCTCACTCTCTCCTCATCAACCTAAGTAACGTGCACACCCTCCGCCCCTAGACCTCATGTACTTCAAGAAAATGTCTGATACTTCTATATCGCCCCCTGTCATGAGCGCACCTCCCTCTGTCTCATATACTCCTCTAGGTGTGTGAACACGTAACTAACTCTAGATCACTACTCTCATCTCCTCCCATGTTTAATCCGACCCACATAAATACTACGACATATAAGATATATGACTAGACACTCACACACAACCATATAGACTCCCAAGAAGTATCCTCTTACTAAACTATCTTCTAACTTAGAGCCCACACCTAAGTCACTAACCAACTGTATTACCGCCCCTCAAAAAGTGTTACTCTCAGAACCTCACTCACTACACCTCTTTGTTAGATAAATATACAATATGCCCTCCACTCACTGATCGTGTCCCATAAAAACTCACTCAATAAAGCATCATAAATGTTCTACAGTCAACGTAACCCACCTCTCCACACCTCGAAATAATGAATAGAATAGCCTCCACACATAACTCCTAGACCACGATAATAGAGACTCTATTACTCAACTCGCATAAGATGAGCTATAATCCACAATCTCCTGTCACTGGTAATCCCACAGAACCTCATATATCTCTATCTTCACTTACATATGTCGCCCATAAATAAGACATCTAGAAATGACGCAGCCAAAGTCACACAATTTGTAGAAATCCACAGATACGTCATAGACTCCCTCAGAGAAACTTGTGACTCCAACTAGTCACCCTATCTCTCTCACTACTTGTACCACCCTACTCCCACTGTGTTGTCTATATCCTAAGAAACACTATCTTAATATTGTCAATATAGATCTCCAATAGTTGTGTCCCCTTTCAGTCATGTACCCAAAATCATAGCGGTTCACAATTCTTGTAAGAACATAGTGTGTGCAACACACACTATCTCACTACTAGTGGTGGTACCCTTCCCCTACTCACATCTAGACTACTCTTACTATTGTCGCCGCCACATCCCTAACCCACAGTAGATCATACTAATCTTTATGTGTGAGAGAACCTATCCCACACCCCTTGTTTCATTAATTGCCAACATTACGTACCTAGAAAGATGTTCACCCCTGAGTACAGACTCTCCTCTACCGACTAAGCTATCCCCCGCACCATACACCACGACTCCAACCAACCACCATCCAACTCACACGTGTCACCCACCGCTTCGCCAGCCTCCACGTCACTACTACCACAACCACTTGTGTCTATCTCAGAGATCATCAGACTTGTGCCAGTAATCAAGTTTCCCTTGATAAGGCTCAAAGAAAGAAAATCAATGAAATCCGAGTAATATATGATATTCCTGGGTCGTTTATCCCCAACGAGGAATGCAATGGAAAGTCGATTCTCTGTTTGATATTTGATGCTTAAATGGAAAAGGATTTTGATTTGTTTTCTAAATCTACGGGAAATTAATGCAATCTACACTAAAAACAATTAAGGCAACACAAATTTAAACTAAAAACGCAAACGAGAATCCTAAAAACGTGACGTAAAACCCTAATTTATCAAAATTAATTCCTAAAATGATCTTCTTGACTTTTATAAGTCTTAATTGACTAAAATGCAAGAACTAAGAAAACTAAACCAAAAACGAAAGTGATTTACGCTTAAAAACACGAAAAACGTGAACGGGATCTAATCCCGTTCTTTAAAAAACTAAAATCTACAATTTTAACCCTACGAAACCAAATCTAATTTTCCTAAGTCCTAAATGATAAAAGAAAATTTTGTAAAAAAGAATTATATTTTTTGACTTTTTTATAATTTTTTATGAATTAAAAACGAATTTAATCTAAATTAAATATTAAAAATACTAAACGAATTATGAAAAATCTGAAAAAATTACAAAAAATAGTTTAAACAGTGCTGGATCTAAGAAAAATAAAAGGGGCAACACAGCTTATCAAATAAGCTATGTAATAAGCTAAAACAGCTTATAAGCTTAATGGGCCTAAACGTCCTTAAATACCCAACCACTTGGGACTATAACGAAAAAGTCCCAAGGGCGCAGCGGTGAGTGTGTGTGGTGTAAGGGTTGAGGGTGTTGAGGTCCAGGGTTCGAGCCCTGCTCACCTTGGACTTCCACCTTCCCCTTTTTGCTTTTTTTTAAACTTTTTACACAGCTTATAAATAAGCTGTAAACCTACAACTTTAATAAAGGAAAAAAATTTAAATCTTAACAATAAGCTCAAAAATAAGCTTAAATTGTGACATAATGCTTAATCTACACTAAAAGGCTAAGATGCTTAACTTTTTTGATCTTTTTAAACACAATAAGCAACTAAAAAGGGGAAATAAGCTAAGACATGTAATAAGCTATATCTAATAAGCATTAAAGAACATAAATAAGCACATGAGCTTTTTGGCTCACAACTATTAAGCAAACAGCCAAGAGGGGACTTTTTGAGCTTAATTTTAAGCTACAAAACAAATCCTTATGGCTTAGCAACTTATAAGTCCTTAAAGCTTATCCAAAAATCTACTTAAATCAACAATCAGAAAGGAGTATGAAAATCAAATAAACCCTCAAAAGGGCTTATGAAAAAGCTGTCTACTCTGATTACAACACTTAAAAAATTTTCAATCTTTACAAACCTCTACTTTTGAGCTTAAAAATAAGCCAACAAACAGATCCTTATGGACATAAAACCTACAAACAGATTAAGATTGGACCTCAAAGAACAAGTAGCAACAATCAAAAATCATTTTGAAATTAAGAAAAAGCCACAGTAAACAAATCAAAAAGCTGTTTTTCAAACTTTCTAACACTTAGTAAATTTTTGACAGAATTTGTAAAAAGACAACCAAAATTGCAGACCTCTTTGACTTGGTTTATAACTTGTTTAGAGACTCTAATGAACACAAAAACATCACAAAAAACTTGACTAACAAAGATCTATCCTTATGAATTGATTAAACTTGCTAAATGTCCACAGTTTTAAACAACAACTTTTTAAAACCTTAAAATTAAGTTTTAACACTTAACTTAAGAAAACTTACTTTTGTTGTGAATTCAGGCTCAACTAAGATGACTCAAAGGGTAAAACAAGATTTTGACCCATTTTCACCCATAAAAACAGTTAAACCAAACACCCCTTTAAGTATTAAAAACCAATTTTAAGCTAGATTAAGGCTGATTTAAACAACAATTTGCCAAGAACAGATATTGAACAAGTAAAACAGAGAGTAATAAGCAAGTTTCAACAATAGTTAAGCACTTAATCTAGCTAGAATAGATTATGCTACTTTAAGCTAATTTAAGACAGAATTTAAGAAAAACTCACACAAAAGATTTTTAAACAACAAGAAAGCATTCATAAGCATTAAATAACATAAATAAGCAACAATAAACAGCTACAAACAAGAAATAGGCACTAATAAGCAGTTGAATAGTAAATAAGCTATAAATGGAAATTTGGAAACTTACAAAGCCCTTGCTCAAAACAAGGCAAATAAGCTCAAATGAGCTTTGTCTACAAGCTCTAGCTTGTTTAAAACAAGCTAGTAAGAGTCCATGAGCCCATCATTTTCTGGCTTATCATCCAAAAGAAGCTGTGGTATTTTGGGGTGATTTCTTTTTGGTGAATTTTTCTTAAGTACTTAACCTTTTAAATTACTTAATGTAAACAGATTATATGAGAGTTATTTAAGAGCTTATAGTGAGCTTTTAAAACACTTTTAGAACATAAATGACATTAATTAAGAAAACAAGATTTTAACATAAAACTTAAGTTTCATTAAAGAAAGATTACAAGATTTGAATTAAAAAGTACAATGAGCTAAATGTAAACTAAAACTAAGCTGTAAAATAAAACTAGATAGATGCCTCAAAGGGCTTACAAAGTCCTATTTTATACTAAGTCTTCATTCCTTGTTGTGCTTTCTTTGTGAGAGGAAAGCAGGGTGTGTTTGCTATGTGAGGTGAAATCAGAAGTCATCTTAGCCATTAATTCATCTTGGAGCCCAAGTTCATCAATCTTGACCCTTCATTCGTATTGCCCTATCAGATGTAGAGGGATTGCCAGCATGGCAATTAACTTCTTTGAAGTGGGGTAGAGGTGGATTAATGGGTTTTGTTTGTTTGTTGCAAGGGATCGACTAATTACCTCGAAAAGTAGCTAAGTGTTCATCAAGGGGAATTAAAGAATCATAAGCTTTGAAAAGCCCCGTTTTGACCATTTTTAAAGATATACACTTATTACCACTAATATTTTTGTATATATATATATATAATAAATAAATAATATATATATATATATATATATATATATATCTAAACTAATAATTTTTAAGCAACTAACTTATTTGACTTTCGTTATTTTCATAACCGTTAGGGATCATAGAACAAGACGCATTTCAATCCTAAAATGCCCCAAGAAGGATAAATTCATCGTCCCTGACTTTTCACTCGTCCCAAACCAAGCTTAAAAACGAAATCACCTGTTAAACTATAATTTTAAGAATGCAAACACTACTCATATTTGCATCTTGTAAACTTTTCACATCCCGACAATTTATTATATATTAGGTGAATGTGCCATTTTGAATTTCAACCATGGATCAACGTTTTTCAAATTCTATGGTCTTCCATTCACTTCCACCCGAGAATAATGAGTTTGAAGGCGAGATCATCCCATGTAGCGACTTTCGTCTCCGGCACAAATGGCCCAACCATTGCCGGCTAATGACCAGGCATTTGACACCCCCCACAAAGACTAGTATCAAGGGACTCATCATTCAAACGGACCTTTGGTTTCAAAAACACTTAGGATTACCCGATAACCCCACATAGCTTATATAGAAAAAGCCACAACTTAAAATGAACATAGTCCTAAGTTCAAAAAAGCATAATTAAGAATTTACCAAAAGAGATTTCCTTACATTAAATTAAAACATAATTTAACATTAAAACATAACATTTATGCAATCGTAACCCACACCTTTTAAAGCTGCAACATCGGAACGCTTGTTGAGCTCGGCAATTATGCAGCAAACTTTTAATCAGTCTCGGGATTATTATTCTTACTTGTGTGGCTTTCTTTTAGAAGGCTGTAACATCGGTTATGATCTGCAAGATGCAGCAAACTTAAATCACCACAATTTATAATTATTATTTTCAATTCTTCTCTATTTTTCTTTTTTTTTATCATTTCACACTTTATTTACACGAATATAGAGAAGACTTCATTTTTGGAAAGTTTAAGTATACAATATTAAAACAAAGAACTAAAATCATAGCAGTAACAAACCTACATAAAAATTGTTGATTTAAGTTTAATTTCCAAAAATAGCACGTATTATTAGTCTAGTTAGGAGCTTATGGGAGAAAAAGCCACAAATTACATACATGAGCTATTAGGATTTCCAAATAATCCTTGTTTAAGCATTCTACACATATCTCAACTCTATCATTATTCATTCTCGACGGAATTTCCGCGAATGCTTAGTCTAAACGTTAAGGAACAAGCTAGAGCTCAACACGCTCGATCGAGTCAAAATTTATTCTTATTCTACCCAGCAGGAAAGTCAAAATTATGACAAAACACTTATTTTATTTTGGAAAATTTTTAAAATTTTTCATTTTTTTGCTATTTTGGTGGTAAAAACGGGATTACGTGAAAACAACGACTGCAGGCACAATCAAATCGATATATCCCCCCCATACTAGAACTAAACATTGTCCTCAATGTTATAAGAAGGGTCTCTACGTCACTCTAAGCCGTTTATTAAGTATGCTTAAATATAAACGTTAGTCGATAAGATTTGGATATTGGATTTCCCAAATGAAGCTGAGGATTTGAAGCTCGAGTGATCGAAGGACAAAACCGCGAGCACTTCGTTACAATAATCATCGACAACAGAACCGAAGGCAAGAAGCTGGTAGAGCCTATGCTGTTACTTCATCATAAAACGGTAGGTATGCCAGAGATCTCCCTCTGTGTAAAAGGTGCAATTACCATCACACCGGACCCTGTACTGGTATGTGTAATAATTGCAACAGAATTAGTAATCTAAGCAAGAACTACCAAAGCAAGAAGCCAGCCACCGGAAGTAATCAACTCCCAGTGACAGTGGTTTGCCATGCCTGTGGTGAGAAAGGACACTACACAAATCAGTGCCAAAAGACCAACATTAATGCTCAAGACAGAGCCTACATGCTGAGAGATAAGAATGCCCAACAAGACCCAAATGTCAATACGGGTATGTTTCTCCTAAATCAGTATTTAGTCAGGGTATTATTTGATTCCGGAGCTGATAGAAGTTTTATATCCTTATCGCTTGCCTCTATGCTAAATATTCCGTCTATTACAATAGATACCTTTTATAATATCGAAATGGCTGACGGAAACTTAGTAAGCACAAACACTATTATTAAAGGCTGCACTCTAACTTTGCTAAATCAACCTTTTGAAATCGATCTCATGCCAATTAAACTCGATACTTTTGACATTGTCATTGGTATGGACTGGTTGTTAAAATATCATGCCAAAATTCTCTGTGACGAGAAAGTTGTTCACATTCCTATCGATGGTGAAACTCTAATCATTCGAGGTGATCAAAGTAAAACTCGACTAAATCTCATATCCTGTATAAAAACCAAAAAGTATATATCCCGAGGTTGTCAAGTTTTTATGATCCAAGTTATGGAGAAGAAAGCAGACGAGAAGAGACTCGAAGACATTTCCGTAGTCAAAGAATTTTCAGATGTCTTTCCTGAAGATCTACCTGGTATCCCTCCTGTTCGCCAAGTAGAATTCCAAATCGACTTAATCCCCGGAGCAGCACCCATAGCTCGAACACCTTATAGATTAGCTCCTTCAGAAATGCAGGAGTTGTCTAATCAACTTCAAGAACTCACCGACCGAGGTTTCATTCGACCAAGTACATCGCCTTGGGGAGCTCCTGTCTTATTTGTTAAAAAGAAAGACGGATCTTTCAGAATGTGTATCGATTACCGAGAGTTGAATAAACTTACTATAAAGAATCGTTACCCATTGCCCAGGATCGATGACTTATTCGATCAACTTCAAGGTTCAAGCGTTTACTCAAAAATCGACTTAAGATCAGGTTATCATCAACTGAGAGTAAGGGAAGAAGATATTCCTAAGACTGCTTTCAGAACGAGATACGGACACTATGAATTTCAAGTCATGCCATTTGGTTTAACAAATGCACCTGCTGTATTCATGGATCTCATGAATCGTGTTTGTAAACCTTATCTGGATAAGTTTGTAATTGTGTTCATCGATGATATTCTTATCTATTCTCGCAACGAAGAAGAACATGCAAGTCATCTCAGAATAATCTTGGAATTACTCCGAAAAGAGAAATTGTATGCCAAGTTCTCTAAATGTGATTTCTGGATACATATCGTGCAATTTCTTGGTCATCTCATCGATAATCAAGGACTTCATGTTGACCCTGCCAAAATCGAAGCCGTTAAGAATTGGACATCTCCCACTACACCCACAGAAGTACGTCAATTCTTAGGACTCGCCGGCTATTATCGAAGATTTATCGAAGGTTTTTCAAAGATTGCAAAGCCTTTGACTAAATTAACCCAGAAAAAACAAGAGTTATATCTGGGGCGAAGAACAAGAATTAGCTTTTCAACTCCTTAAACAAAAACTCTATGAAGCACCAATCTTAGCATTACCAGAAAAGAAAATAAAAAAGAAGGAAAACAAATTTTTGTGCGTTTACTGTGATGCATCTCTTCAAGGGTTAGGAGCTGTATTAATGCAAAGAGAAAAAGTCATTGCTTATGCATCTCGACAACTAAAACCTCATAAAGAAAACTATACCACTCATGATCTTGAATTATGAGCAGTAATATTCGCTCTTAAAATCTGGAGACACTATCTATACGGTACAAAGTGTACAGTTTTCACTGATCACAAGAGCCTTCAACATATTCTTCATCAAAAAGAATTGAATATGAGGCAACGCCGATGGTTAGAATTACTCGCAGATTATGATTGTGAGATTTGCTATCATCCCGGAAAGGCAAATGTTGTATCAGATGCCTAAAGCCGAAAGAAACAAATTAAACCTCTCCGAGTTCGAGCATTAATCTTAACCGTTCATCCAGAATTACCATCTCAAATTCTCGAAGGCCAAAATGAAGCCTATAAAGTAAGAAATGGTTTTTTTTTCCCCCCCCACAAAAAAATCGAGAACTAGCAATGATTGGACAAATCTTTTGAAATTCGTCCTGATGGAACTCGTTTGTATCAAAAAAACCAAAGCTGGTTACCACTTTTTAGCGGTTTGAGAGACTTAAATCATGCATGAGTCTCATAAATCAAAATTTCTATTCACCCGGGTTCTGATAAGATGTACCATGATTTAAAGAAACTCTATTTGGTGGGCCTAATAAGAAAAGCAATACATCGCAGAATAGGTTAAGCAAAGAATGAGTGTCATGACCTGACTAAAGTTAAAGCAAGAATGTCAAAAGCCATCCGCTTAAATTGGTACAACCCGAAAATTCCTATGTGGAAATGGGAGAGAGGTAAAACAATGGATTTCCGTTACAAAGCTACCCAAAAACCTCAACCGGACCGCATTATCAATAAAAAGTCTTTTAATGTTTAATCTTTGTGTTCTTGATCACGTGTTCTACCATGGAATGATCTAGGGATCCTTTAAATGGTATCAAGAGCCAAAAGTGATTGTTTGTTTTTTTTTTGATCGAATTCATAAAAAAAGGGGGTGTACGTGATTGTTTTTTTTTGTGCTTATTGGTTCGCAAATCATAACAAATAAAAGGGAGACAAGAAAAATTCGTTTCGTGATTGTTTTTTTTTGTTCATCCTTTCGTTCAAAAATAATCAAAAAAAAAGGGACGTGGTTTGTTTGTGTTTTGGGTTCGAAGTGGATTAGAAAAAAAAAAGCTAGAAGTGTTGCGTTTTTGTTAGTCTTCATATTGCGTTTTGAACATATTCATATTGCGTTTTGAGCATATTCATGTTGCGTTTTGAGCATACAGATTGCGTTTTGAGCATACAGGTTGCGTTTTGAAGATTTCTATTGCGTTTTGACTAAAACGCTACGCTGCCAAAAAATTTCAAGCATTGCGTTTTGATTTAATTCATTGCGTTTTGCTCGACAACAAGCTGCGTTTTGAAATCACAGGTTGCGTTTTGACTTCAAGTGTCATTGCGTTTTGAGCAAAACTTTCATTGCGTTTTTGAAAAAAAAATTCTTTGCGTTTTGAGAAAAATTTCATTGCGTTTTGAGAAAAATTTCATTGCGTTTTGAGGAAGATATCATTGCGTTTTGACCACAAAGTTCGTTGCGTTTTGAGCGTAAGTTCATTGCGTTTTGATCAAGCTAAGTTGTGTTTTGCTTGATTTGCCGCAAAAATAATTTTTGAGTCGGATTGTTCCGAAATTTTTATACCAGCTCGGAAACGGCCCAACGGTCAAGACTCTTCCTCTTTGAGCGAGAGCCCTGTCATTTTTAAGCCATTCGGGGTCATTTAGAGCCTCAAAACAGCATTTTACTGTTTCAAAATTTACCCGAAAATCATAAACTTCAAACCAAATCACCAATCAACGATCACTTAAGATCAGATCATTCATAAACAAAGTTATTAACTTCAAATCAAGTCACCAATCAACAATCACTTAAGATCAGATCATTCATAAACAACGTTATTCAATGGCAACAAATGAAGAAACATATGCTGCTGGCACCGATACTCGTCCACCAATGTTGGTTGAAGATGATTACGAGTCGTGGAAAATTCGCATACAAAGGTACATTCGAGGGAAACAAAATGGCAAGCTGATATGGAAATCAATCCAGAATGGACCTACACCTCACCCTATGATCACTGATCCTCCACCTACTGGTTCTACTGTTGTGCCCGCACCGAGGAAGAAACTTGATTCTGAATTCAATGAAGAAGAAAACAAACTTGAGATGGCTGATACTCAAGCTGAAATCATTCTTAGTCAAGGTCTTCCCAGACACATCTTCAACATCCTAAATCAAACAAGCACTGCAAAGGAGATTTGGGATAATGTGGAGTTGCTTATGCAAGGATCAGGTAGGACTCTTCAACAAAGGAAGGAAGATCTGTTTGATGAGTACGAACGCTTTCGTGCTATTGGAAACGAATCAATTCATGACTACTTTGTGCGTTTCCACAAGCTTGTGAATGACATGAAGATTACTCAGCTCAACATTCCAACTCATCAGATGAACACCAAGTTTGTCAACAACCTTCCGGCTTATTGGGGTAAATATGTGACTAACGTCAAGCAGAACATGGACATTTCTACCACGAGCTATGTTCAAATTTATACCCATCTCAAAGCATATGAGCCTCATGCCAAAAAGACACTCAAGAAACAGGAGCAGTCTGAAAGTATTGTTGATCCACTGGCGTATGTTGCTCACACCACATCCGCACCTGCTCTTCCATCACCCTCAACTTCAAGTTCTCAACCTACTGCTCAGTCTTCGAATGACGCATTGATGGCCACTATGACTCAGATTGCTAATCTTTTAAGTGGTTTCCAAAAGCAGTTTCCACCAACCAACAACCAGCTCTGGACTTCTTCCAACTCTAAAACTCATGCTACGGTGCATGATGGTCAGATTATTACTGAACCGGTTCAGAGGAAAGCTCTAGGTAATGTTGGCAATACAGGTGCTCGAGGCAAGAAGGTGATCTGTTATAATTGCAGAGGTGAAGGACATGTTGCACGACAGTGCAAAGAACCAAAGAGAGCGAAGGACTCTCAATACTTCAAAGATAAGATGCTGCTCATGGAAGCAAAAGAAAAGGGAGCTACTCTTGATGCTGTAGCTGAAGCATTCCTCGCCGATGTGGAATGTACTGCTCCCTATGATCAACCTCTGGCAATGACTACAACAAATATCTTCGAAGTCAATCATGAGGATGCATATGATTCAGACGTGGATGAAAGCCCCAATGCTGCTGCCGCTTTCATGGCCAACTTGTCATCCACCAGTGCCACCAACAGTCAAGTCAATGAGGTACACTCCAATGACAATGAAATCTTTGATAATGTGAATGATCAGATGAGTCAGGAGATGCAACAGGAAGAACATTCGGACTTCGATGCTGAGAATGAGATTGATGAAAATACGATTTCGTATGATCAGTATCTTCTTGACAAAGAAGCCCAACGTGTTCCAACTGAGATATCTGCTGATACATCTGATAAAATGTCTATGATTGCCATTTTAACTGACCTGCAAACCAAACTAGACGGACATGCTAAGGATAATCAGGAGATATGCTTGGACAACGAAAACTTAAAAAATGAGCTTCTTCAATGCAAGCAAGAAATATGTCGTCTAGATACCCAAAAGGTCAAACTTGATCTTGAAAACAAAGTTAGACAGGAACAAGCCCTAGTGATTCAGCGTAACAAGCGTAACGCTGAACTTGAGCAAGAAAACGTGTTGCTTAAATCTGCTCTTTCAGTAAAAGATAAATCAATTACACTTTTACAATCTGAAAAAGAAAAGATTTTATCTGAGAAAAAGGAACTCGCTGATAGTTATCTAGATGAAATAGTTTGTTTAAAAAATGCTAACAAAGTTGCAAGAGACATGTTGCAAAGATTTAACATGCCAACACAAACTATTCCAATGCTTTCAAAGAAACCTATAAAAGCAACCGATGACTTGCACAAGGACATCCTAGGCACTCGCAACCCAGGTCTAGGTTATATGGCCAAGCGTGCTCAACCTGTTTTGTATGATGCTGATACCCTTTTGCATCCCACTCACCACCCCGTTAGTATATGGGATAGTGAAGAGGTCTTGGTTCACCAAGTTGTTAGCATGAAAAAGATGAACGAAAAACCAGGGCATGTTCGACCCGAGAATGGCTTCTATGAGAAGCTAAATGCCCTTAAGTTTGTTCCTCAACAGGAACTGTCCCGAGAACAGGCGTATTGGCTTCCTGCCAATGAAATTGCTAGTCAAGCTAGTAACCCAGATAGACCTGTCACTCCCTTTATTCATACACGTCCACCTCCAAGTCAAGTTCTGGCTAATCTTCAAAAGGTTAATGCTGTTTTTTCTCAATTTGAAGGTATCATAAAAGAAAGAACAACACAAAAACCAGACTATGTTTCTGAATGGTGTTATGATTATGCCAAACAGTTTGTTGAACAACAACTGGTACCATTTTATGAGCATTTCAAAAAACACATTCAATCTGCAAATGAAACAATTTTCAGAGAAGTAAAAGAATATGAACAGATTTTTGATGACTTGGATGCGGAGTATGAACGATGTGTTCTTGATAACAAGAACCTGACCATAGAGAAGAAAAATCTTTTAATCAAAAATGACTGCTTAATTGCTGAATGTTTAGAAAAAGATATCTGCTCTATTGTGCTTACTTCCGATATTGTTGTGCCCCCTAGTTCGAATTGCCTTTGCGAAGATCTTAGATCTGCATGCGATAGGGAACACACTAAAGTTCTTGAACTTGAAGCTGAAGTTTTAAAACAACAAAAGATGGTCATTGAATCTGAGAAACGTAACTCTCATTTACAAAAGACCCATATTGATTTACAACTTAAATTTCAAAACTATAAACAGTGCATAGACACTTCTAGTGCCTCCAATGCAATTTTTGAAATTAACAAGTTAAGAAAACAGCTTCAAGGGAAAGATGACACTATCAGGAATTTAGATGCTCAGATCAACATCATGAAGGTGTTGAATGTAGGTTCCACTGAAGGTAGTTGTGACCAACAGGCATTAGAAACTGACAGAATTCAGTTGAAAGATACGATTACCTCCCTTAGGATTCAGCTAGATGGCCTTAAGGTAGAAAACGTGAGTCTGTCTGAAAAGATGATATGATGAACTGTCAAAGGCGGAATACTCACTCACGTACTGGCGTACACTGAAAAAGCTTAGTGCCTTAACTGCTGAAAATACCAAGCTGAAAGCCCAAGTGACTGGTAAAACACGTAGTGGACCTTCAACTTCTGAGAACCCAAAGTACTTGCTTCAGGGATGTATACCAACAGTTCAAAGTACGTTCCACCTCCAAAAAGAGCAATTGGGTGAAACCAACCCCAGTTGCCTAACGAAAAAAAGCAAGTGACTTTTCAGGAACCTCCAGGACTTCAAATAGACCCAGGGGACAGAAACCACCTGGGCAAACAAAACAAAAAGCCTAATGTCCCTATGAATGTGTCTACAAGAACCAAACCTGCCACTGAATCTCGCAAACCCATGCCAAAGTACCACACTCGGAACCATCATATCTTGCCCAGTAGAAGTGTGAACGCGAGGAGAGCAGCAGATCACAATAGGAAGTTGCATGTTGTTGATCATAATCAGTTTGTGGTTCGTTCTTTGAAGTTTATGAATACCAAAACCCCCCAGCCAAACATAGTGTGTAATCATTCTAAGAAGGTTTGGAAAGAAAACCAGAAATCATAATGTGAACACTACTACAGGACAGCTTAGATACAACTGGAAAGGTTGTTGGTTGTGTAGCTAGCCCAGTGGAACCCACTGGATGACATGTTCTTGGTTGTATGATAACTGTCCTTTAACTAGGATAATGGAACCCATTGTTGAGCCTTTAGAAAACTTCCCGAGCGTTTGTTTAGTTCCAAAAGTTATATGATCTCTATAGGGTTCCTGATTGCAACTTAGTGATCGAAAGGCTTGTTCAAGGGGATATCTGGTATGTTTGAATGCTAAATCATGGTATCCTTTGTATATTTGTGTATATTTAAAAAAAATCAAAATTCAAAAAAAATTAGTGTAGTATGGCTTGCAGTTATTTCAGACTGTAACCCGGTCTTAACCCAGAGATTTAATGTACGTTTCAGTGCATTATTTTCTCTTCACAGCAAGAAGTTGTCTAAGACCCGAACATTTTTCTATTAAACATTTTGTTTTTATCAAACCTGTTCGGATGTTACCATTCAGACATGACCAAAACCTTTTTATTATACCCGGGTCTTTGTTTGAGGGGAGAATCAGATATACTTAACAGTTGTGCAGGTCAGTTGGACGCACTGTTGCTGATTCTATTACAGAAAGATTGAAATGAGCCACAACCTACGTCTTCAGATGGTTTGATTTATCACTCCTATCTCGGTATGTTTCAGATCTAGTTTTGATATTCACTTGATATTTGTGCTCATTTAGCTCACCTCAATGTTTGAGGGGGAGCTCAAAACATTTTAAGTCCATTATAGATCAAAACCATACAAAGTGGCTACTTTTGATGGGGGGAGAAAATGTGACTTAATGTAAACCGGATAACTAATGATTCGATTGATTCAAAATGCTAAGTCCTATCCTTGCATGTGCAAAACATCTTTCGAATATCGATGCACATGTATAGGGGGAGTAAAAGTGTCAATATACTCAACAATGTCAAGATACCAAAGCTTTTGTGTTATACACAAGTATCTTGATAATTCATAAAGAATCTTTTGTTTCATGATTGGGAAAGTGATCTTAAGGAATGCGAAGGAATGATATGTTGTACCACCAGGGTATTCGTAGAATACTCATATACTTGTCTTCGGACAGTATCCACTAGTGAGAATGACTCGTCTTACAAATACTTGGTATTGAGTTTTGATGAGAGGCCATGAGGACTTCATATCTTGAGATATCTTTCAAAAATCATCAGAGCATTCTGATTTAAACTTTCGTTGTGTCCTAAATAAATTTCACAAGCACATCGAATGTTTTTCAAATCATGTTTTTGCCAACAGGTCTTCTACGGTACTTAATTGTATTAAGAAGTAAAACGCTGAACAAGGAATTATACGGTATAGTCAGCAGATAGTAACTGTACTGACTCCACTTCTTTACCATTCCATTTCGGAATCTGGTATAGATGAAACAGCAAGCATACAGAAATCTGATACTTCGGTATTAGAGGACTTAAAGGCTTTGAGCTGGAAAACCTGTCAAGAAGGTTCTTTATTGAATCTATCTGATCACAGGTGCAGTATTCATACTGTATGGTAATCGACTCACCATGTTTCTAAAACAAAGAGTTGACTACTCCAGAGCAAACGGCTACTGGTAAAGAGATATCAAATCCGTTCATAGTTGATAGTTTACTAAAAACTATAAGGTTATCATTGCACCTTGTTATTGCAACAAAGCATTGACTAGTCCATAGCAAATGGCTCATGGTAAAGACATATCAAATCCGTTGATAGCTGATAGTTTGCTAAAAACTATATTGTTCATACTCAAAGATTTGAAGACATCAAGAAAGCTAAGTACATGAAGCTTCCGCACCTCTGAAATCAAAGTTTTCTTCAAATGCTAAAGTCAAAATAAGTAGAAGAAGAAAGAGTACTAAAGCTTTCATGATTACAGCAAGTATGAGCATGTCGGACCAAAGTTCAGCGAATGGCGAATTGAAGAAAAGATCACAAGTAATTCAAGATAATCTGAGATCAAGATGAAGTTATCAAATCTAGTAATTCAAGTTTCAAAGATTGAATTTCTACAGAAGCACAAATGTAAGACAAGTGAAAAACCGCAACGACAACGAGCTAATATGCTATGAATTCTAATATGTACACTAAGAAGACCTCAAAAGAAGACCTCACTTAGGGGGAGATTGTTAGAAACACAATTTCACAGTCTAACAAAAGAAGCTCGGTCTTGAAGAAAACTAGCGTTTCATAGCTCATTAGTTGGTTAATTAATTAATGGTTAATGTAATTGGGCTGACAAAGAAAAAGCTCGGAAAGCCCAACAAAAGCCTAGAATGGGCAGAACCTTCTTAGTATAAATACACCTAGTTTAGTCAAAATTAGGTTAGACATTATAGCTAGTCATTATATTATTGTTAGGGTTTCTAGCCACCAAAAGGTTTTCTTTCAATCATCAATAAAGTCTTTATTTTCCTGCATCTTGATTCTGCACATCATTGTTAAGGTTTGTGTCGTTCCAGACAAGAAGTTGTCTAAGCCCCGAACCTTTTTTTTCTCATAAACAACTTGTTTTATCAAACATGTTCGGGTTAACCAAATCAAACATTGACACGGGTCATTGTATGGGGGGTGAATTAGTATTGCTCCCCTACAGTTGCTGCAGGTAAAAGGCCGTACTGTTGCTGATTCTCATTGCTGAAATGTTGACACGACCAACCGCTTACAAGTTCAAGACAGATTGCAGTATCATTCCTGTCTGGGTATTCTAAAGGTCTTGTTTCAATTGCTCACTTGATATTTGTGCTATTTCACCTCACCTCATACTTTGAGGGGGAGATTGATACATTTTAAGTCCATTCTAGATCAAAACCATTCACAAGTTTCATACTTTTGATCGGGGGAGAAAATGTGACTTAAACATGTAAAATGGATAATTAATGATTCGATTGATTCTAAAATGCTAAGTCCTATCCATGCATGTGCTAAACATCTTTCGATTATCGACGCACATGTGTAGGGGGAGCATAAGTGTTAATATGATCAAAAATGTCAAGATACCAAAAATTTGTGTCGTACACACGTATCTTGATAAATGAAAAAGAATCTTTTGTTTCATGAACGGAAAAGTGATCGTAAGGAATGCTAAGGAAAGAGATGTTGTAACAACAGGGTATTCGTATGAATGCTCATGCCTGGTCTTCGGACTGCGCCCACTAGTGAAGTGGATTTCCATAAATGTACTTGTACAAGTTTGGATTTCCCAAGGCACTGCATATCTTTCGGGATATATTTCAAAACATCATCAGAAGCATTCTGATTTAAACTTTCGTTTGTGCCCCAAACAAATTTTATAAGCACATCGAATGTTTTTCAAATCATTTTTGCCACAGGCCTTCTACGGTACTTAATTGTATTAAGAAGTAAAACGATGAAAAAGGTATTGTACGGTATAGTCATGCAGATAGTTACTTGTACGACTCACTCTTTACCATTTATGTAGAAATACTTTTAGTGTGTTAGTCTTCGGACGTCTGGTCTAGAGTACGGCGAACATTAGGGAATTTGATACTTAGGTATTAGAGGAACTAGTTGTCAGTGACCGGGAAACTGTCAAGAAAGGTTCTTTAATGAATCTATCTGCATCCAAGGGCAGTATTCATACTGTAATCTTTGATCCTCACGTAATCAGAGGTTAATGTAACATCACCGACCATGATTGGAGTAGTATCGTCTATACTTCGTGGTCCCTTCAAATATAAAAACCTTTGTGTGTTCACAAAATGTTTTTTCTAGAACACATTAAGTGGATTTTACATAACAAAATGTTTTTGTTGGTGACTAAATTGTTCTATCATGGCGAATGACGACTCAAAGTATCCGATGCAAGACATGCTCATATCCTTACTCACATATCTGAAGATAAATCCAAGAGTTTACATACAAAGCTTTCCGCACAATCTCTTGATAAATTAAGTTTCTTCAAATGCTAAAGTTATGGAGATTAGAAGAAGATTAACATCATCAAAGCTTTCCAGATTCCAACAGTCATGAGCATGTGAGACTAAAGATTAGTGTATGGCAATGTCAAATGTGAAAGAAGTCACAAAGTAATTCAAAGAGAAGTAAGCTTAAACAAGTCAAAGATCAAGATCAAAGTCATACTTCAAGTTCTGAAGATCATGATCTAAGGTGTAAAGATTGATATTACCAAAGCAAACAAGTGTATGTACCCTATCAAACAACGAGCTATAAGAGACAAGCACGGTGAGTTCAAGAATCTTCTCATGACCTCATCTAGGGGGAGATTGTTAGGATCACATAAATGGACCCAAACAAAGAAGCTTCGGTCACTCGAAGATACAAGACAAAAGTCTAGCTCGTTTAAGCGTGTAATATTATGTAAACGGGCCATTAATGAAAAAGCCCATCAAAGCCCAAAGGCCAAGGCCCTAGGCCGGTCTATACTAGGTCTAGAGAGGCTATATAAAGCCATTTTATTCTTCATTTTTAGGTTAGAAAAATAGACAATATAGCTACTCCATAATATTTTTCATCTTTAGGGTTTGTAGCAACTCTTGTTTCTTTCAATCAAAAAGTTCTTTAATGTTTAATCTTTTGTGCTATTGATCTTGTGATTAATCTATGGAATGATCTAGGGATCCTACACAAAAGCCCGTAAACAAGTATAAAATTGATAAACATAAACAAGCATACGACGATAAATTAAGCAATCGAGATATAAACAAAACCAAATTCAGATCTCATAATAATGGCTAATACCCTAAAGGTATTATCTTTAAACGTCATAATTAATACAAAAGTAATGATTTATCCAAGGTAAACTAACCGAGTTAAGGAATGATACCAAAAACTGGACGATTACAAAAGTATAAGAAATTACACGTTGTCTCCTATGGAACTAATCGCATTGCTCGACCTCTTCTGCTCTTTTTCTCCTCTGAAAATCGACTTTTATGGTTTAGGTATCGAGAATATGAGTTAGCACACTTAAAACTCGTTTTTGAGTTTTCTATTTATAGGGTCTGGAATATGGTCGATACGGCGTATCCAAAGTCTTGGATACGGCGTATCGAGGGTTTCTTAGAGTAGGGACCACGTTTGATATCTTCCAGAATATTTTATTTCCATATAGCTTAAATACGGCGTATTGGTCTTCTCTGGATACGGCGTATTAATCTTGTTTCCTTTGTGATCTTTGGTGAGTGCAGGCACAGATACGTCGTATCTTCCTTAATGGATACGGCATAGTGGTTATCAGAACAGTAATCTTTAAGATATCTTCGTTTAAGCTCCAGAATGCGTGCCTTTTAGTTAATCTTAGTACTCTATAATTACTGTAATTCTTAAATATAAATGATTAAGTAATAATTCTTTGCAATA
>BQNB010067908.1:0-26288 GCA_026074375.1 Tanacetum coccineum | reverse complement strand
TTACGTATTATGTTTGAACGTTACACGAAAAACGTACCACAATATTGCATATCCTTAATTATCGGCCGCTAGGGATTTTTCGTGCGTGCACGGGTATTTGTCTAGTCTAATAAAATAAGGTTTTAAACAACCTTTCTATGCACAAAAAATAATTATCCTATTAAATTTTCTTATGTGCATTCCTTAATTAGTGAACATATGTACAACACATAATGCACCAAATTTTAAATGCACCAAGTCAAACAAGAGTCAAGAAATTTACTTAATGAGATAATACATATCATTAATGAGATAACCTATTTTTGTTAATCAAATTTCGGTTTCATAGTCATTCTTTAAGAATTTGAATTTGACTCTAACCATAGATTGATCATTAAAAAAAAATAAGTTGACTTTGACTCTAATCATGGCATAAAATCAATAATCACCCTATAATGCCTTTGCATTATTTAAAAAAATCCTTCATTCTATATAATGTAGCAACTATTGAGGTATTTTTCACAGCAATACAAAACCTCAAATCACATTCTAATCACGAAAAAACTATGGCTACATTTGTTGCAGGTTATGTCAATGTTTTGTTCGATGTGAAAGACAACATCATATTGCGGGTTCGCATTCTTAGGACTTGGATGCAGGAAGTGTATGGGAAACAACATATAAAAAATATGGAGTTGATTATTATGGATGAACATGTAAGTGATAATATGTTTTTGTTAAAATTCTGTTAACCTTTTTCGCATGTTTGTTTATCATTAAGGTGCGTATTTTGATTATATTTTGGTATTTTATTTTATTTATTGCTTTTGTAGAGGCAACGAACTAAAATGCACTTTGTGTAGCGCTTTCGCACAATAATTTAGCGACTTTTTGAGTACGTGCTCAAATCATGGTAAAATCATTATGGTTCTTCAATTGGCAATGATGAAGATGTGGGACGGTAACATGTGCTCTATATACTAATCAACAACTAAAACAAACATGTGCTTTGGTTAGTAAGAAATATGCATTCAAATTAAACATGTGCTCTATATACTAATCAACAACTAAAACAAACATTAAGCATAGGTTATTTGGTACATGTGCCACATCCAAGAGTTCTGCAATAATCCTCGGAGGAATTTTAAAGACAAAACTTTCTTTGGTAGAGTTTTTTGAGGCTATGGAGATACGTGTTAACAGATTTTTCAATATCGTGTTTAGCAAACAACCTACAAATTAATTAAAATAAGTTATTTTATATTGAACAAATGTATGATAGGATTGAAAAATGTATACCACATTAGATTAAAAGTACCTCATACTATACTCTTTGACGTCACTAAACTCCTCTTTTACAATTGGAACACTACCATCGAAAGCGAAGAGCTTTGTTTCACGATATCCATTTTGAACACATATCTTGCCTATCAAAATAAAAAAAGTAATACGATGCATTAAGTATAGTAATATGTTTCACAAATGTTACAGTGCAAAACATAATTAAAAGGTTATCTCATTAAGCAAGATGTTAGTGTCCTACATCTTCATCATTGCCAGTTGAAGAACCATAATGATTTTACCATCATCTGAGCACGTACTCAAAAAGTTGCTAAATTGTTGTGCGAAAGCGCTCCACAAAGTGCATTTTAGTTCATTGCCTCTACAAAAGCAATGAATAAAATAAAACACCAAAATATATATAAATAAAATTGCTTGTTATACATAATACAAAATATGTACACTACGTACTGAGCATCAACCAAGGTTAGTGGTTTTTTCTTTCCCAATTTCCCATTTTTGTCATAGTTGTCCGGATCTTCACACGCAACCACATGGCCAATGACATCTGTAAATGAAGTGTTTCGAAAGTAAATTTTAGAAACAAATTTAAATACAATCAACAATATAGGAATGGCAATGAAATCTGAAACTAAAATGTTGGAGCAATACATACCAAACTGACGATCTTTTTCTTGTTGCAGTTAAGTTATCGTATTGTAATATCTAAAATCAAACCCATACACTGGTGCGCTAATTTCATTACAGGTTTCAACATCGTATTAGACAAAAAAACTAAGACGCAAAGCTTTGTTCACCATACAGTACTTGGGCTATATTTCCCCAAGACTATATCTTTGTAAAGTAACAACTTTGCCTTTTTCTTTGTGCTTAAATTGGTTCACCAAAGCTATTCTCACTGTATATTGCATTTTCGTATTCTGGACAATAAAATTTAATCAAAATACGCTCATTAATGATAAACAAACATGCAAAAAAGGTTAACAAAATTTTAACAAAAACATATTACCAAGTCTTGAGAGTGCGAACCCGCAATATGATGTTGTCTTTTACGGCGGACAAATCATTGATACAACCTGCAACAAATGTAGTAATAGTTTTTTCGTGATTTGAGGTTTTGTGTTGCTGTGAAAAATACCTCCTAAATGGTTGCTACATTATATAGAATGAAGGATTTTTAAAAATAATGCAAATGCATTAAAAGGTGATTTTAATTTGATTGATTCCATGGTCAAAGTCAAATTCTCAAAGAATGATTATGAAACCGAAATTTGCTTAACAAAAATAGGTTATCTCATTAATGGTAGGTATGATCTCATTAAAGCAAATTCCTTAACTATTCTTTGACTTGGTGCATTAGGTGTTGTACGTATGTTCACTAATTAAAGAATGCCACATAAGAAAATTTAATGAGATAATTAATTTTTGTGCATAGGAGGGTTGTTCAAAACCTTATTTTATTAGATAAACTAGCTTATAGACCCGTGGATTCACGGGAAGTGTAGAAGAAATAATCCATTAAGTAGTTACGTGCACGAATAATGTAACAAACAGCAACAATCACAAATAAGTTTCATTATTTTATAAAAGAAATGATAAGTTTAATCTGTTATGAAACGATAAACAACTTGGTTTTAACTATTAAAAACATGAACGTCCATGCTTATTCGTATCCAACTGTTGAGTAGTCTTGAAAATTGAATAAAATTAGTTTAACCTATATCCAAATCACAACAACATGTAATACATGTACGAATGAATCGGTTTCTTATGTATTTGTTTTTGAATCAGTGTTAGAGAGAGATTGATTTAAATTGGTGTTAAAGGTGGTCCTCATGATTATATTAATTGGGGTTATTAATGCATGTTCTTTAAAGGGTTGTAAAAAACCAGTGGCTTGTTTGGAAGTTCAGAAACCGCCTTCTTTTCAGCGATCCCACTTCTAAACCGGATTCCTTATTTGATGATGTGGTCCAAATGTCTTTTTTATGGATGAATAGCAGGTCTAAGTCTCGGTTAAACTGGATTTCTTGGCTTAAAAGCCCCATGTGTATTAGTATGTAATCCTTCTAGCCTCTTGCTAGTTTTCTAATAAAAGTTTTGCCGTTCAAAAAAAAATATATATAAGCAAACATTTATGTATATTGTTGCGACTCAGTACTAGCAAACGTCGCCTGTGTGCTAGGGTTCTCATTAAGGGGTTATATTAAAATCTTAACTTACATAAGGTTACGGAGTTGATGGTGGGTTCTCGGTTATTTATGGATTATGCCTCAAGCGTGTTGAGTTGTCTAGTTTTTATTTTCTCTTGCATTATTGGTTAAAGTCTCCCTACCTTTGTGTTTTCCCTTAGGCATACGGTATGATCTATCTACATTTTACTTACCCAACAAGCAACCACTAATAATATGACCTGAACAAACTATCAATTAAATATACATATAATACAATGATATACAAGAAGAATTTGGCATGTGAAACAAACCTGTATACGGCATATGACACGATCACCGGCCTGCACACCATAAAGCGGTTTTTTTTATTTGGTTGATTAGTTTTTGGATCAATTTTATGTATCAGCTCAAGAATCTCAATGCCCTCATAATCGACATCATCAATGTGCAATACACATGAGTACCCAGCCGTAAGTATATTCTAAAAAAACAATACCACAAGCATCAAAATAATATAACAAAAAAAAAAACTAAAACCAAATTATAGTTAGCTAAATCATCTGCTAACATTTTCGAGCTCCTTAGAGCTCCTTATGAATATACAAGCCAACTATGTATCAATTTACGGAAACTACCTTCACTTTTACGCTAATTTAAAATTCGTCAAGATAACTTTGACACGCCGCCAGCGAAGCGCGGATGTTTCAATACTTGAATATGCTGTACGAATATAAATACAAAATAACGGATTTTACTAGGTACATCTTGACACTTGGTCTGTTTTTATGGCACCCTGTATGGACGAACTCTAGCCCATTACACTATATCAGAATAATTTCTTTATTGTAAGCCATGTTTCACTCTACAATACTTTCATTTAATTTTAGCGTCCTGTAAGTTATCATTTCCCTATTTAGATTCCAAACGAGCTTAGACGTGTTTAAATGAAGCTAAAGTGAATGAGATACTTTTGAAACTATTAGGATTTGATCACCAACATCCATGGTTACTAGCGTGCGGATACTTTACAAAACAATAAGGCAAAACAACAGCACCGCGCACCTAGATATGTCGACAGAAAAGAACACGCACAAGGATATTCCCAAACCAAACATTGATTGTATTCGAAAGAATGAAAGACAATCGTCTCTTTCATCCTCCCCCCCTCTCCCGTCTTTTTAATAGAGAAGATGGGGAGTAGTTAGAATCCAACTAGGACTGCTATTGACGGCTAAGATTCAAAAGTCGCTAATTGGACTCTTATGAACGCTAAGAATACAAAGGTCACAATTAGGGACTTTTATGACGGATAAGAATACAGAAAGTGCAATATGTGAACTCTATACTTAGGACTCCTAATCCAAATGGCTATTACTTAACCCCCTAGACATTACGCATAATATTAAAGAACTAAATTTCACAATTTCCACCTTAGGCTTTTAAATATCGCCTATACCAACAACTCAATAACTTCCAAGCAGTGTAGTGAACTTGTGACCAGGTACCACCATGTCTGTCAAAGGCATTCTCGCAGCAAGTGTTCAGTACACACCCTTCATAACCTTTATCCGCTTTGCTTCCAATACCTCTCTGAAAAAGTGAGAAGCGCACTTGTGATGTGCCTTACATCCTCTCATGAAATCACATGATCTCCGCGTATAATATGAACGCGCCCGCATTATCACAATTAACTCCACTATAACTGATAATGGCTCCACATCACCACTAGCGCTAACTCTTCCAATAAGTCCCCTTTTATCCAAATACTTCATATCCTTCCAACCTTGATAAAAGTCATACATCCCGCTTCTGTTGTCAATCAGAGCCTCATGTGCTGGGCACACCTACAACCACTGACAAGGGGTATACCCTCCTCAGCTTCGCTACGCTCCCACACAATCTGTTCGCACTTACACCGCCTACACACACAGTTCAAGTAAGCCAGACCCTTGAAATGGTGTCTTAGCCTACGTCATATTCAAGTTTCATGTGTCATAAGGCACGGTTATTATGTGTTAACAAATTAAACATGGGTCGTGCCTGGCATGACACAACCCATGTCCACGTCTCAATATACAACATATATAGACTTGTGTGGTGAACCAAAAGCCATAAGGCACGTAACAAAGATCTTGTGTATAAGCATGAATGTTTAATTATGACATGCACACGTAAAATATTTAACCAAGAGGTTTGACAACTTGTTTGGAAATGGAAACACTTTCATATCACGTATCATAATACTTAACAACTCGTCTTGCTCAATAAAGGATGTGTACACTATAGTATATGCGAACTAGGGTTGTTTAGGATATGTCGAAATATTAGCAGGTCAATACTTCTGCAGAAGTTATATACCTAACAAGGCTTAAGAAGCTAAGTACCGCTAAAAAACAGGGTTATACTTCTAACAGAAGTACATAACTAGCCAAAGGGTCTTAAGAGTTAGTTACGTGCATAAGCATCGGTTAAGTACTTGCTAGCAGAGGGGAAAGTTAATAATGCCAAGTCATTAATTAAGAGTTAGACTGGCAGTCATCTATTGTTAATACTTGTCTAGATATTAATAAGAACTGTTTTTCTGGCATTCTTGAACTTGAGGGCTGTTTGAAACTCATAATGAACAAAAAACGTAATTTTGTAAAATAGAGGGACTAAACGTATCAAAAGGAAACTCAGGGGTGTAAACGGTAAATATTATAATTTAAACTATAAGGACTGATTTTTGCCAAAAATGAGAAAACCTAGAAGGTATTTTATATAATTAAGTGATTTAAATAAAACTATATGATACGGACTAGACGCGATATAATACGGATACTTATATAACAAAGACACGGCGATGTATTTAAATAATTGATATTAATTATTAATACTAAACACCTTGTAAAACTAAAGAGATATATAGTAGTACACCTTTCCAAAGACAAGACAGAGGAAAACGAATACAATAAACGGTACTACCACCACACAAGTGATAATAATATATATAAACTAGAAATTGTTATAGTTTATACTTTGAGTCGTTAGCCTAAACGTGTAGACTAAGACTGACCGTAACATTTACTTAGTAACTAATGACGGTGTATTCATATGCTTACTCTGGGTATATTTATTTATGCATTCAAAACTACCTGCTAAGTGATTTCATAGCCCAGTTTTTAATGTTATTTAAAATATTTACATCCTTGGGTGAGAACATTCTTTTGTTATTACAATTGACACAAGTGTACATTTTATAACACGATTACGTGTTTTGCCTAAGTTGCGAATAACCCATTGAGCCCTTTATCATGAACTGTTAGTTGCATAGTGTAGTTTAGGAAATGGCATTTGTGTGAGCGCAGAATGTATTGATATATCTAGTTCGGAGATTGACGATTTCCCATCGGGTGATTAGCTATCACCGGGAACGAACGTTATAGCATGTCGAATTTGGGATGTTTCGGGTTAGGACATCATTCAGGGGCAATTACTGGCAATTTATTTGCATCCATACATGTCAAGCTTCGGTGTCATGAGCTTAGGAAAACGAAAATCAATTTTATGAAGTTTTCACGTGTTGCTAAATCCATACACTTGAAAATCTTGCGTCCTACATTATATTAACATAAACCTATGAATTCACCAACTTTATGTTTGACGTTTTTAAAAAGCCTGTTTTTTTAAGGTCAATAAGGCACGGGGTGCGATGAGTTACCTTGGTATGTCAATAATTGAAGATCACCAATAAGATTTGGGTCTATTCATATTGGGGAAACAATTGTTATAAACCGTAATCTTATTTGTTAATGTTGAGAACTAAACTTGAAGACATGGGCTTATGTAACAAACAAGTATTTTGTTAATCCAATGTATCTTTTTTTTTCAAACGACACGTTTAGTAGTCGTTCTCAGATCTTGTGCTATTGACCCAATAATGTAACGCTCTCGGATACTCAAACATTCCGCTGCGTGTTCAGATTTGAGGGTGTTACAAGTGTTATGTGTTACTTCAACTCCCAAGTGGGAGCTGTTGGATTATGGTAGTCGGATAACATCAATACATTACGAATATGTGAGCCTATTGGGGGCACACACGTTAATACATGGAGAATACTTTTATACTTCACGAAATAATAAACCAATGGGACTTAATTGAACAAAACCCGACCTCAAGTGTACACCAAAGTGGCCGGCCCTATGGTAGGATCTATAAAGGATATGTGATTCAATTAGGAAATTAGTTAGGCCCAAGATAACTGATTATGGGTTTTCTAGTTTATCTAGAATAGGTTTGGGTGCCTATATAAACACCTCATAAACTACCACAAAATGTCCATATTCATTCTAAACCTAAAAAACCTAACACCAGTTTCGGTTTTTCCTCATCCCTCCCTCTCGAAATCGCCTGGCCCCTCTCTAGGGTTGTTAAGGGTTTCGGTTCTACACCTTAACCGAATTCGGTTAAACCCCAACTAGGGTTTTTGGGTTCTTTAATTCGGTTCAAGGGTTTTCGTTAATATGGGTTCTATAAACATAATTGTTGTTAATTAATTTTGTTCAAGATCACAATTGTTTGTTTGATTATAGGTTTTTGAATCCAAGAATGTAAAACGTGATTTTTTGTTCGTGAATTAAGTCCCTATACAACTTAAACGTGTGATTTGGTTGACGTGATTGTGTGCGCAACCGTAGATGTGATTGTTTTAATCACATATTCGTTTCAAGAATCCAATTGATTTATAGTACGCTTTCTATTTACTTTTCATGTACGTGTTAACCATATGCTATTACTAGATCCGATCCGCTGCGTACTCGTAGTTAACTTGGTTACCCCAACAAGACCCATCTTAAAAAAGACACCTTATGAAATATATAGATGTAAGAAACCGATTGTTGAATACTTCAAAGTATTTGAAAGCAAGTGCTTCATATTAAAAACTAAAGATTACCTGATCATCTGCAGACATAAAAGGAAAAAACAAAAGCACTTATAAAGCGCAATAGGTATATAGTCTAAAAAACTAGTCGGGCATATCTGTGTATCTATTGCTTAAAGAATTAAACGATGCAACCAAAGTTGGTAACGATCGTTCAAAATTAGAAAAATAGTGAGAATTTGGTTCAAAACACGCAAAACACGCATCCATTTTACTCCATCCGAAAACTTATGAGATAACCATTTATGTGTACAATTTTCGTACATCGTACATAAAACAAACGTCACCTAAAATACAACAGAATGAAGCCAAAGTAAATGAGAAAAATGGTAGGTCCGACCTTCGACGGTCCCCGTCCATGTGGAAGCAACTAAGGTCGGTCGTCCCATTACCTCGACCGAACTAGACTAGTCCCCCCAACCTTTGCAATTGTTTGGGTCGTGTAGAAGACCGAGTAAATGAAGCCGTTTCCTATAAAAAAATAAAAATTTATCCCTTTATTTTCTATAAAACCCAACATCTTCTTTTCTATTTTCACACACATATACACTTTTTATCAAAAACACACACTACAAACAATATGTCTCAAATTAATTCCGATGTTATTTTTCGATGATACGGAATGATGATACGGAAGATGAAAAAGTTTACTCTCGGTTTTTTAATAGACGCTGCTATGGTTATCAAGCATATACTCCACAATCCAAAAAT
Organism: Tanacetum coccineum; assembly: GCA_026074375.1. Classification (NCBI taxonomy): domain Eukaryota; kingdom Viridiplantae; phylum Streptophyta; class Magnoliopsida; order Asterales; family Asteraceae; genus Tanacetum; species Tanacetum coccineum. Next base: position 17,200 of record BQNB010067908.1, on the reverse strand, counting down.
ACCAACGAACAATAGCTATAGATCGATACGGTGCTCAACCTGTCCTAATTGCTAGATTACTTTTGCTAAAACCATTTTACAACACCTAATTAATTTCGTAAACGATTTCCGAATTGAAAACCATCGTTGTTCACAACCGCATTTGTTCGAGATTTGTCTGCTAACTGCCCTTAATTTCCAATGAAGGGTGTGATCTGTATGAAAAGCTAGGCATCACTCTCTGCTTTAGTAAGTGTACCTCCCTCCGCGATTCGCACAACTAGCATACTCTGCTGTTCCAATTCTCTAGAAAGACGAATTATTTACAAATCGGTGGGAAAAAAATCTTCTCGTGATTTGTTTGATGCATTTCTGTAACTGGGTTATAGAGTATAAGCGAGGAATAAATTGCGAAGGCCTATGCAAACTGACGTCGAAAAACTCTACGCTTTCACGAGAACAAACATGGGTTTCCTGGTATGATATGCAGCATAGACTGTATAAATGGCCGTGGGCTCAATGTCCACAAGCATATCGTGCTCATTCATTAGGGTATTCCGGGTCAGAGCCCATTCATTTTGTTAGAAGCTGTGCCTCACAATATTTATGATTTGGCACGCCTTCTTTGGTTTGCAGGTTTGAACAAATGACGTTAACCGTTTAAACGTCATTCCCCTTGTTTTAAATTATCTTAAAGTAGGGAAAGCACCAGAGGTTCCATTCGTGGCTAACGGCGTGACTATAAATGGGGATATTATCTTACTGACGGGATATATCCAGAATGGGTTGTGCTTATGAAGTCTATTTCGCAGCCAGGGTCAAATGATGTGAAGCGAATAAGATATAAATCTCAACGCATTAAGCACACGAAAAGATGTGGAAATTACGAGCGTTTTGGGCGTTGCTCAAGAAAAAAATATTCTATCGTTAAGAAACTCCTCACTGTCCAGGAGTTCTTAAAAGGATTAGCATTTGATTGTACGCTTGTTGCAATCATATTACATAATATGATTCGCAAAGAAAAAGAAAGGCAATCATCACCCCCGACTTCTTATCCGAGAAACAACACGAAGAAGATTGATCTCCTAATATCGGCACAGAGATTTTTTAAAGGGCTACGAGATATCAGAGAAATACACGACGAAAGAACTCATCTTAATCTTAAAGTCCGATCGTAGTGGAACACATTTGGCATCTGAACAATGCAAACTAATTTAACTGTAATTTTTTATCTTCGTCCAATTTTTCGGTCTATTCTTCCTAGTACATTAATTACTGTATTTTAGTATGTAATGTTTAATATTAAAGAAATGTTTATAAATATATTTTTGTTCGATCGCCTTGTGCGTACACCACTACGGGTGTAAGGTCACAGTGTGGATCTAGAAAGAGATAATTGCGTGGCGCTAGTCAGACGATACGATTCCTCTGCGGTCACCACTACGTTTAGCCTTAGCAAAAGATGTGTTTATTTTATGAGGTTAGTTCTTGGAAACAAAAATACGTATTTTTTTAAAAGTATTTCCTTCGTCCTACAGTAAATGTTTAGTTTGACTTTTTGAAGTTTTTTTTAACTTTGACCTTAAATATATTTGTTTGAGTTATATAACAATTGACGCACAATATATAAAATGTATTGAGTTTTAAATATATCTTTATTGGTATAATTTTTATTAAGTGTTATATAATACAAAGACAAATAATTATAGTCAAAATTAAAGAAAAAAAAACTAAACACTAAACATGACCAAATATGGTCGGGTGCACAATTTTTTTACCAGAAACACATTTCGACGGACCGGACGCATTTAGGAAGAATCAATGTTTTTTTAAAAGTTAACATCAAATCAAAAAAATTCATGGGGTTCCTGAAAATCCGCGAGAACCCCTAGTTCCGTCCGTGACATGAAGTAGTTTGTAGCTAGAGTAACAAACACGTTAGAAGGACTGCACTGCACTTTGACACACGAGGTCATGACATGACTGAGCAAAGATAGATTTGGGCTTGACGACTTGGGCCTATACTTAACTACGACTTGGGCTTGATCCCCCAACAAAAACAACAACAACAACGCGGGAACACACTCCCGCCAAAAAAGCACTTTCACAGTCTTCCCGCCAAAACCACACTCGATTTAGGGCAAAAATATTATCATTTCATAAATCATCTCTTCACATCAATTCAATCACTCTCTCCACCAAAAAAAAAAAAGAAGTAAAAAAATGGACATCAGTGAAGAACAAAGAGCAATCAACAAGAAAGCCTTCAGCGAGCTCTTCGAAGCTAACGTAATCTCATTCATTTCACCTTCATATTAATCTATTACACTAGTTTTTTATTTTATATATAAATTTATGTTTTTTTTAACAGGATCTGTTAGATGAAGATATCGCAAACATGATTCGCACCAAGCGCAACCGTTTGATTTTCCAGCTCTCACATCTCTTTCAATCCGGAGCCGAAGATCTCGCGCGAAGGTTTATATAAACAATTATCTCAATCTGTATATATTTTAATGTTATATTTACAGTTTAACTTGTTTTTCATATGTAGATTTTTGTTTAAATTGCGCTGATAGCGAACGCAGCTCAATGTTTTTACGATAACTCGAATAATTGTTATAAATTAGGCTTTTAAGGATATATACATTGAATTGGGGTTTGATAAATAGCAATTCTATGTTTTTTTAATGTAAAACGTTGATTTGGGGTATGCAAGTTGGGTCAAATGTTATGCGAGTATATACAATGTCATCCTGGATAGAAATTAGGGGGTGTTTGTTTCTGCTTATATGTGGGCTTATGAACTTATTTGATTTCGGCTTATATAACATAAACCCTAATTTTCCGGCTTATTTTGAGACTTATGAGCTTATATAAGTTTATCATATCGTAATAGACTTATATAAGCCCACAAGTCTCAAAAATAAGCCGGGAAATTGGGGCTTATGTTATATAAGCCAAAATCAAATAAGCCCACATACAAGCCGAAACAAACGCCCCGTTAGTCCAAAACCAAATAAGCCATAACATAAGCCCAAATATGTTTATGTGTGTGGTATATGGATTTGTGTTTAATCTGATATCTATCCCAAGCCAATATGTACGATGAACTGGGATAATTTTTTTTAGGGCAAATCGAACTAAAAGGTACTACTATACTTTAATAGGTAAATTTAAGTTTTAGGCATTCGACTTTTTTTTAATGCAAGGTACAAAAGTTAATTTTTCAAGTTTTTTTTAACTTTTTTAAAAATGTTGTCTGTCATTTTTAAGCTGAAATGGTTCAATAGTGTTATGTATCATTATAGTTGAGCATTTAAAACTCATTTCGGCTAAAATTATGGCTGATAGCTTCAAGTATCTAAATTTTAAAATTGACCTAAAGTTTGGGACCTCTATTGTGCGATTTGCTCAAAACATTATGACTGGTAGCTTATGCTTATGTTTATGTCTGTAATTTATGGTTTTCTGATATGTACTAGATTGTTACAGAACATTAGTAAATTAGAAATGTGATGTTTGATGTTTCTTAGGCTATTTTTTACTTTGTGATTAAATGGATTTGTGCTCTTAGGTTGTTGCAGAACCCTAGTGAATATATTCAGCCGTTATCGGATTTCATAACGGATAGAACCCGGAGTATTGATCCAAAGTTTCTGAAGGAAGGGGAACAAGTGCTGATTGGGTTTGATGGGCCGTTTGTTTCGAGGAAGGTTACTCCTCGAGATCTCTTATCTGAGTTTATTGGTTCCATGGTTAAAGTTGAGGGGATTATTACCAAATGTAAGTTTTCTGTAATTTTTTGGTTTTGTATTATATTGTAGTTTATGATACGGCGTGTTTATTGGTCCAATTGCTTTTGAATCGATTACCATCTATCTGCAATAATCATACATTTGGTCCAGCTTGTCCAAATGATGGAACATACTTAAGCTAAAATTAAACTAGTTTGAGTCTTACTACTGGCCTGTCATGCTCTTTTTTGTAAAGGTTATTGGGTCACTAAGTTATCCATGAATAATATTTGACTCCACTTGATTATGTTCGAACTTTATAATGGTGGTTGATTTGCTGTAGTTGCAGAAAACTTGTACTTGTAACAAATAAACAAACTAAATAAACTTTTGTTAAAATCTAGATTCAGGCTCTCTATGAGGGAACTAGTGAGTAGTAACATAATTTTTCAAGCACAAAATAGGTAGGTTTGATAATGAATTAATGATAAGAGTTTCGGCTATTTGTTTTTCTTTGAAGAGCTGAATTATGATACTTAAGTATATTATGGTTTGTAGGATTTGGATAAGGTTGATGCAAGTCTCAGCTGGCTACTTGGTTACTGTATTTAAAAAAAGCATATTTGAATTGAAGTCATATCTTAAATTAGACATCTATGGATGTTAGTAAGGTACATGATACTTACATTAAAACAAAGATTGCAGAGAAACAGGTTTTCTTTAAGGCCACTCAGTCATTTTAAGCTTCAGGCAGCTACACATAAGCTCTGATTTTAGACATGTTTTTGTTAATATTAATGCGTATTATTGTAAACACCCTGCATCTGCTACTGTGATGGAGACAATATCATATCATTTCTTTAATTGACAGTAACACCAGGAAACGTCTATCTCTTACTGTCTGTTTATTAAGCATATACTTCATATTTTGTTAGAGAGTTTGTACTCTCTTAAAACGTTTATTTGATTGCCTTTAAACATGTGTAGTTAACTATAGTCTCGGTCTTTGAAAGGAATTTTGCTATAGTTTTATACATCTGATTTACCATTTCTTTTTCTAGGCTCTCTTGTAAGGCCAAAGGTTGTTAAAAGTGTTCACTATTGCCCTACAACTAATCAATTCACATCGCGCGAGTATCGAGATATTACTTCCACTATGGGTTTGCCCACAGGCTCCGTGTATCCAACGAGGGTAATAACAAACCCCCCATAGCATATCACAATCCACAACTATAATAAGAATTTATCTCATTCATAATATTTTCTGCAGGATGACAATGGAAATTTGTTGGTTACTGAGTATGGGATGTGCAATTACAAAGACCATCAAACACTATCAATGCAAGAAGTTCCTGAGAACTCTGCTCCTGGCCAACTACCAAGAACCGTTGATGTCATTGCTGAAGATGATCTGGTTGACTCATGCAAGCCTGGAGACCGTGTGGCAATTGTCGGAATATACAAAGCTATTCCAGGAAAAAGTCAAGGCAGTGTTAATGGAGTATTCAGGTTTGTTTAAAGCCAGTAATAACGACCTCTGTCTTTATAGCAAACAATGTTTATAATCTATAATATTAACCGACCAACCTTGTTGCAAGATGTAGAAGAGTGTATGCTCATACACATGACTATCATATCAATTCTATTTTGAATAACAGGTATAATTCTTTAAATATCTTAAGTGTTTATCAGCTTTTGTTACTTGTACACATGTTTACTCCCCAAGGCTCAATTCTTTGATAATTAAGCCCTTGTGAGATTAAAAAAATGCTGCCATGTAATATTTGTGCTGCTAATGAAACATTAAAACTGCCTGGATGTTATTACTATTGTTCAAGCATTGAAGGTTAGTGATGCCAAGCTACGTTTAATATTGTTTAAAGAATAGGATGTTAATACTACTAAGTATATTAGTACTGTTATAATATTAAAATAGTATAAAAGTTAAAACTGTTTGGCACAAGGAATGGTATTGCATGTTGTGATTTAATGCTGCCATGGTTCGTGTATATTACTACTGCTTTTATAGTTGGGTGATGCGAGCCCAACTAGAAGTTAATAGTGTCAGGCTTAAGAAGTCAGTACTCCTAGCAGAGTTATTACTGCTAGCGTATTGTTAATACTGCTAGAGTATTAATAATACTGCTAGAGTATTAATAATATTGCTAGCGTTTTAAGTGTTTTCATCAGGCCAAGGGACAATCATGTGACGTTGTAGCTTACTTTTTATTACATGTATAGATAGATTCTAGTTATGGAGCAGCAGACTGTGACTATTGCTAAAGCTGGCAACCTACTGATGTCTGCTCCCTAAATGCACGTTGCAGTGTTGTTGCGGCTGCTAATCCTATCTATGGAACAGTAAGTAGTTTAATTACATTTTTTTAGTTGCATCAGATGCTAATTGTAAGCTATGTTTAACTTTATTTATGTTAATTAACTCACTGCAGTATGACCGTTCAATCACTCCAACAAAGAATATTGGACTTCCTGATTCTTTGCTGTCTCGATTTGATTTGCTGTTCATTGTGTTGGACCAAATGGATCCTGTAATCGATCGGCGAATTTCTGACCATGTTTTGCGTATGCACCGCTTTCGGTCTGCTGCAGATGGAGGTAGGATTGTGTTATGTTACAAGATTTAAACTACTATATGATCATGCTTCAAATTTTTTAACATCGAGCAACATACCTTTTCTAGGTGAGGATTCAGTTTCGATGTATGGAAGGGAGGATGAAACTGAAGCAGATGGTTCGGTTTTTGTTGAGTTTAATCGAATGCTACATGGACAGACAAAAGGTAGGAGGCCTCATGTTGAAGCTCTGAAAATCAAGTTTCTTAAGAAGTACATACATTATGCAAAACACAGGATTCAGCCAGATCTTACTGATGAGGTAGTTTTTTTTGTAAGGAATTTTATTTTATCATCATTAGTTCAAGATTTAAATTAGAATGTAGAATCTACTTTATTATCAAATGTTAATATGCAGTGAGGTTTTGTTATAAAAGCTATATTGCGGGATATTTGATATATGCTTATGCGTGCGATTATTGTTGTTTGGAGACAATGATGATATATTCTTTTATGTTCAGGCATCTGAGTACATCGCAACCGCATATGCAGAGCTCAGAAACACTGGTGGCAGTACAAGGGTTGGTGTTAACAGTCTACTATTTGTTTTATTATCCATAAAGATGTGCTCCTTCCTCCATGATAATTAGGTTTTTTGTTTTTGTAGACTGGAGGAACACTTCCAATAACTGCCAGAACTCTGGAGACTATTATTCGGCTCTCTACAGCACATGCCAAACTAAAATTGAGCAAACAGGTACCTTAATCTTGCTCTTCTTCTCTCTCGCTTTATGTTAAATTGTCAAAACTGGGTGGGTCAAAATAGACTGGGTCAAGTTGCGGCAAATTTAAAAAAAATGAATGTGTCGATTATGATCACAAAAAAGAATTATATCACTAATAATCTTAGTAGTTGATTCAACACTTTTCTTTCTAGCTAATTTTGAATGGACTTGTTCGTGACACAATCCAAAATTTCACATTATCATTATCGCCATTATTTAACTGGGTTGAAATTCCCACTTTGTTTTATGTTTACTTGAAGGCTCTTGCTTTGTTTTGTAGGTTTTGAAGTCTCACGTAGAATCTGCATTGAAAGTTCTTAACTTTGCCATTTACCATCAAGAGTTGACTGACATGGAAGAGCGTGAGAATCAACAAGAGAAGGAGCTAGGAAAGAAAGCTAGAGCTGATGTGAAGGAAATGACCATGGTAACAGAAGAAAAGGAAAGCCTGAATGCTGGTTATGCTACTTAAAAACAGAGTGAGTAAGTTGATCAAATATAAAACTTATTTGAATGAAACCACTAGTTGTAATCCCATCCTTTGGTGGAGGTGACAGTTTCTACCCATTTACTTGTGAATGGGTTGATTTTGGGCGTGCTTTATCAAAATGTGTCAAAAGGGGGTCAAACTGCCAAACCTCTCCTAAAGTAAGCTGTAAATGCATAAAGGATTTTATCTGGATTACATTGAACTAGTATAATTTTTGACCTTATCAGCTTTGCCCCATCTTCTTAACATTTTTAAAAGAAATTGTATTTCTTAAACATCTTTAATATGAATATTTGGAAAGTTGCAAATACTTGACCTACTTTTTTGACCGTTTGCGTTAAAAGTTTCTCTCATAGTCAGCAGGAAAAAGTTTATTTACATCTTTGATAATGCATGTAGAGGCATATAAGGCATATAAATTTATGGGTTGTCTAGCAGAAACAAGGACACTAGGCGTTCTGTATTACCAATTCATTGCTGGTTTTGAACATTAAGCATTATGTTTTCATTGTTCTTCTGTGTTTTCTTTCATTTGATTTAAGTTGCAGGCTATTTAATAATATCATATTATTTCTTTTCTTTCAGGGATGCAGCTGATGCAATGGAAGTAGACGAGCCTGCGGCAGCACCAACTATCTCTGCTGAGAGGTGTGTACGGTTTTTCTATTCCTATTCAGCCCAAAGCTATTGTTTTAAACACTACCTGAGCCATAATAATCTTAATGGATCTATTCTTTTTGTTTTGTAGGGTTGCTGCATTCAGGTCTGCATTTGAGCAGCATCGACATGAACAGCGCTTTGATCAGATAACAATAGCAGAAATCGAGCAGGTGGTTAACGCCAGGGCAGCAGTACCTTACTTGAGGGCAGAGATCACGTTGCTTCTAGAGGTATATATTTTTAATTAATACTATTTTAAATCATACATGTAAAGCTTCAGTAATTTAACGCACCAGTTTCTTGTGTGCAGAGCTGGCGAGATGAAGGGAGGGTGATGATTGTTGATGATACTATTTATCCTACTTACTGAAAAGAACATTGCATGGATTTATCAACTTATGTTCTTTTGGTATTTGAATATTGATACCATTCATGAATGTTTTTACTACCTCAGCTGTTTGTAACGCTTTAGGCCACCTAGTGTATGAACATCTACTTTTTCTTTAATTACTGTTCTGATAGTTGAGACTCATCTCCTTCTTGCGGTTGGTTACAGTACTTCCTTTTTTGGCAATTTCGGACAACATGGTTATTGGGTATCTTAAAAAGATAATACATATAAAGTTCAGCACATTATTATAACATAAAAACTACAAAGATGCCATCTAGGGCTGTAAATGAACCAGACGAACACGGGCGAAGGTTTGTTCATGTTCGTTCATTTAATTTTAGCCGGATAAATAAACGAACACTATTGCTTAAACGAACGAATTTTCTTGTTCATGTTCGTTTATTAAGAAATAACGTTGTTCATGTTCGTTCATTAAGACACTAAACGAACATAAACGAACGTAAATAAACATAAAATTTACAGAAATATATATACAATATTGTGTTTTATAAGTGTAGTTTTGTTTAAGTAAATCAATTATAAAACTATATAATAAAAAGATACGATAGACAAACATAAACATATATACGATCATAAACGAACGAATAATAGGACGTTCACGAACATAAATGAACGAACAAGACTTTTATTCATGTTCGTTCATTTAACTAAACGAACGTAAAATGTTGTTCATGTTCGTTCATTTAATAAATAATAAACAACATAATCGAACCTTTTACACGAGACGGTTTCATGAAATGTTCCACTGCACGTCGGTTTCGTTAAGCCCTAAAGCATCTTCTCAAATTGATTTTTTTTGAAACATTAGTTATTAAGAAAACACAGGTTGAATATAATTTAGATCCTGGAAAAAACTCTGAAGCCTTAGAAGAGGTAAGCCACGAAAGACACAGCTGCAAATAAGCCAGGTACTTGCAATGCCATTCCTGCACTCTCCATTGACAGAGAAGGTGCTGGTGTTTCTCCAAATTTCTGAGCCATGGTACTGGAACTGGTGAAGGCCATAAAGACTCATTGTAATGGCGAGAACGGTGGGTAGCTTGGCACTTCCCATTTTCGTGACAGGCTTTTGTGTGTATTTACTCATAGAGATAAATTGGTCAACTCAGCCATAAATCGGCCAAATCGGGCATAAATCGACCAACTCGATTAACCTGGGTCAACTTTTTCCAAAAACTAAGACTTGAGCAATTGGGCATGTGTTTTTTTGGTTATGGCTAGTTTGTGCAAGTTATTTTGTTGTTTTTGAAGTCGGTGTTTATGTTTCTTGGTTGTCTTTTAGATTTTGGGGTATGAAAGAAATCGATATAAAAGTTATGTATAATGCATCAACAAACCACCTCCACGGGCAAGGGAATTTAAATGTTTAATTTGTAACCAACTGAAGGTTCAAGTGGAGATGAGGGGATTGAGAAAAATAGAAGTTTGTGAGTTTTTAAGAGAATGGATCTCGATCTGCTCATGTATGAAACAATGTGCAAGATTGTTTATCTCATGGCTAACCAAGTGATACTCTAAACACGAATAAGTTGGTTACAGCAACATCACCATTTGTCATATTCTATGGTCATCAATCATTTGTCTTCCGTTGCTGAAATTTCATGTATGGGACGATTATTGTCTCAAATCATTAAAATTGAATCGTCCAGAAATGCAAGTTGCTCCGTCGGGCCCGTATGTGATAAAAATAGTTGGCCATCTATGTTTAATTATTGTACCTATAAGCTAACGTAGCAAAAATCAATAATGGCTCCAAATATTCCTTGGCATATGCCATGATTTTTTTTTTTTATGTCAAATCATATGTTATATGCCAAAAGCATATTTCTCTTTGTAAAGCCTATAAAAGGCGCTCATATTTCCTTGTATCAATCATCAATCACCCACACCAAAAACCTCTCATCACCACCACCATTGTAAAATATTTAAGCTTCCGCGGTTTTAATAAAATGTGTGTTTAAGTACTTGTACTTTAAAGTTTTAGTTTTTGAGCTTTAGTACAAGATAAAATTCCTGGTAACGAAACGTAATTTTTATCTTTTGTAGTTATGTATTTTAAATGTCTTAATGAAAATTTGATTGTCGATGGCATGTGTAGTCTTTGTTGTTATGCTTGCTCCATTTATAGCTTAGATGCAAGTTTATTAAAATGCTAGCTACAAAATATGTGTACTTCAAACCGGTCAGCTGCAACGCGCGACCGCACCATTTCTCGTTTACAATACAATTATTGATTATACCATTGACTACTTATATGTATAACAACATTTTTCTCCTAATGTAAACATTCATTAAACATCTTATGTGTGAAAATCGATTAATGTGATCGTAACCTATAAACGTGAAAGAAAATATTTTATTTAATAATGTATGTATGTTTATTTGATATGAAATTATTGTGAAGAATAACGTTAATACACCTTTAATCTATTCGATGTTATATAAGTTTAGTAAAATGACATTTTACGTTTTAGATCATGTTATTGTTTATACAGTTAAACTCGATTAAACAGTTAACGTGGTTAACTGTGAATCGAACCATGTGTAACCGCTTATTTCGGGTACCGGCATGTATGGTCACCTGCCTGGTACAGTTCGGTTTCGGATAGTAAAATGAATTACGCGCCCCGGGATGGATAGTTTAAATATTCAAACTAACATAACTGAACCGAACCGACTAATGGTCACCCCTAGAAAGCTTTTAAATTTTAAATAAAAAACACTTAACATTGATGTCAAACTTTATAAAAAAGGAAAACTAGAAAGACTTTATTTTAAAGCATTCACTATGATGGTTTATAAAAAAGTTTATAAAATGATGAAGAGTTTTATCATTTTAATGAAAAAGTGCAGCATTCTGAACCTCCTTTAAATTTAATACATTTGAGTTAATGAAATGTTTATAACTTTATACAAGTTTATACATAATGAAAAAAAAGTCTATAAAATAGAAAAGTTTATAAATTAATGTAATTAGGTAATTTGACACTATGTCTTTCTTTGCTTGGTATTTACTGAGCAAAAACCCAGCTCCTCTCAAAACGCAAAAACAAAAAACCACTTTCTATCTCAATCCCATCCCAAATGGCTTTCTTCACTTATTCTTCATTACATTTCTCATAACTTTTATCATGATGTCTTAGTGGTATGTATTTCCACTCCCTCGGTTACAATCACTCCGCCATATAAATATAAATACCTCTTTGTTACAACAATTTCATAACAAACTCACAATTAATACTTCCCTCAAAATCCCTCAATTCCCCCAATTTCAACAAAACCCTAATTTTCCCCAATTTCATCAAATTATCTCAATCTGCGTTCACATTTCGTTCGATTCGCTATGAAGAGACGTAGTAACAAGGTATGATGTTCTAATTGATACGAATTAGGTTTTATCATCATGATTTTGTTATTTTTACAGTTAATTATGTTTTATACGCTTAGTTTGAGTGATTATGATCGTGTTATTTTCGTATAAAAGTGATTATCAATGTGTTTCGTTTCTTGTAAATTGTTAATTGATCAAATTTTTATCCGCAAATTAATGTGATTAGGAATGTGCTATTATTGTATATATTGTTAACTTGAGTGATTGTCAATGTGTTGAGTTTCGTATAAACTATTGATCGATCATGATGTTGTTGTTTAAGCGTTAATAAATGTTATTAGAAGTGTGTTATTTCGAATGCTCGGCAACGGTAGATGCGAGGCCATGTGACGGGACCAAGCGTCTTTGTCACATACGTGGCAAGATGCATAAAAAGGTTTGGATTGCTGCTGGTGATATTATCCTTGTTGGGTTAAGAGATTACCAAGATGACAAAGCTGATGTTATTCTTAAGTACATGCCTGATGAAGCCAGGCTTTTGAAGGCTTATGGTGAGCTTCCTGAGAATATCAGGTTGAATGAAGGGATTGCTGGTGGTCTTGATGAAGAGGATGATAATGCTGGCGATGATTATATCGAGTTTGAAGATGAAGATATCGACAAAATTTAAGGTATTTTTGTCATATGTTTTTTACAAAGGAAATATGTTTTTTAGTTATATTTGTGTTTGATTATATCAAGTTCGAAGTCCAAGATATTGATTTATGGTTTGTTTGTGTGTTTGGGTTAGCTTCTTCATCCGGATTATGAGCTTATTTGATTTTGAAAAAGCCGATATAAGCTCATTCTTAAGAGCTTATTATCTATCTGAGCATATTGGCTTTTCCGAAATCAAATAAGCTCATAAGGTGGATTAAGAAGCTAACTTAAACACCCCGTGGGGGTTTGTTATATGTTTCGGGTTTATGTTTCAAAAGCTCACTTTTTTGGATTATTTTGAAACTTTTCAGCTTGTAAAAGTTTATTATGACATGCTTCTCAGCTTGTATAAGTTTTTTATGACATGACTTTTGAGCTTGTATAAGATTATTTTAAAACTTTTCAGCTTGTATAAGTTTTTTAGTTATATTTGTTTATGGGGGTGTTTGGCTAAGCTTCTAATTAAGCTTATGCTTATGTTATATAAGCAACTTATGGCTTATATATCATAAGCTCATAAGCGTATGTTTTGTATCTTGATTAGCTTATCAAAAACCTCTTATATAAGATCATGATCCCATCATATAAGCTTAGCCAAACATCCAATTGTTTCAAAATGTTTGTAATAATCTCATGTTTAGTTTCTTCTACAGATTCGGGATTCGTTACGGTTTAAGAAACCAACGATCTCAAAAAGGAAACATTCTAGTTGTAGAGTAAGCCAAAAGATACGTTAAGGTTTTATTGGAAACGGTTAGGGTTCAAAAAACCCTCAATAGTGTAATGGATTGACCTGTTCTAGGAGTTCATGCGATCCACTAAGGACATTATCCTTTAGCACCTCTTTAATGTCCTTAGTGGATGGCTTGTTAAATGTAATGAACTCTAGAACAGGTCCATCCACTAACACTGTCTATCCTGTTGAGGTTTTTTTTAACCCTAACCGTTTTCTGTAAAACCTCAACGTATCTTTTGATTACGAGCTTATATAAAAGGCTTTTGATAAGCCTCAAAAGTGTAGCTTATATGAGTAAGGCTTATCGGCTTGTATAAAACATAAGCTAATCAAAATACTAAACATGGGCTTATAAGCTGATGATATATAAGCCATAAGTTGCTTATATAACATAAGCATAAGCTTGGTTTTAAATTGCGTGTTGCGATTTGTTGCACTTAGGGTCTCAAAGACCGATGCGTGGTGCGATTGCGAGCGCGTCTACGCTAGGCAATAAAAGAATAAATAGAATATTTTTAATTAATTTATTCTACAAGTAGATACTTAAACATCAAATGTATATTGATATTAGTAGTATTTTTAAACTTTAAAAAGTCACATAAGTATACCTACTGAGTATCGACAATGTCAAATCGTAATAAATGTAACTATCTTTAAACTAAAAAACATTCAAAGTAGTTATTTGTCTCTATATCTTTCATCTGGTAGTTTATTAAGGCCAAAGTCTCGATTGCGTCCAATGCGAGCATCACACTATTCCGAAGTGATGCGATAGCATCGGGGTGCATCCTGGAACAACTTTGCATCACAAATTCCGTTGCGTTTTTGCCATCTAATCATTCTGATGCGCGATGCGCTCGCAACGATGCGCGCAATTTTAAACCAAAAGCATTAGCTTAATTAGAAGCTTAGCTAATGACCCCCAAAAACGACGAGTAACAACACTACATTTGAAGAACGTAACAGATAAAGACTCCAAAAAAAAAATCACACTAAACATGCTCAAATAGAAGTGAATTAGTAGCAACTACGAGCATTATATAAATCCTAGGTACCTAAAAGTACTAGATTTGAAATAGTAGTATGTGATTGTAGTAGTAGTTTGTTAGGGATTTATATCAAATCATAACCAAAACCCCAACAAGGTTTTGAAAAATACCGCGCGACATATCTGGTATCGTTTGAAGGAAATGAACTTCTCTAGTCAAAGGATTAGTTTACTATAAGTTCAACATCTTTAGGAGAGATGCATACTAGGCCATTTGAAGATCGAAGGCAAAAACTATTGTCTGCAGTGTCAAAACAATCCTCATGCATTATGATCCTTTTATCAAGAAGATCATAATCTTGTATACAAGTATAGTTGAGATGAGCTATAGCCATGCCTTACAAACACTCTTGCATCTAAGTAGATCAATACCATCCGGTCTTAAAAGTCTTAAAAGTATATACCATCCGGTCTTAAAAGTCTTAAAAGTATATGCTCAATCACATCTAACACGCCATTCGAACGAACCTCGCCCTTTGCTACAACAAAGAGGGGCGGGGATTGATGTTAAGCGGTATGTATGCAGGTCACTAGGTTAACTCACAAAATAATATGTATTATTTACACTTTTTTAAGCCTAATAACATTAATCCCACAATCCAAGCCCACTTCATCATTAGTAATAAATGCGTTGATGCATGTGAATATGGGTGTTCTAAGCCCAACAAAGCCTTACAGCTTAGTGAGTCATATCATTACAAGTAGGGTGTTGATCGATTCGGTCTTACTATTTCAATTTCGAACCTCTCTATAAACCAAACGCCATTCACTTGTTATGGATCCGGATACATTGTTTGTAGCCCAGCCCTAGTTAGCCCAATTGAGGCCCAATTTCCGACAAGAACCAATTTCACCAAATTTACAACAAATTTTCGGACACTTCATGTACTAGCTACTATACTATTTCCATTTTCATCATTCATCCGTCTCGAATTTCTTCCTTTCAATAAATAGGTAAATGTAAACTACATTCTACTTTTCGATTTTAACTCCGTTTAGTGTGATGATATTTGTTTGTAAGGCTAGGGTTTCACCTTAGATTTTGGTACTTTTTTTATTCAAATAGCTGATGCTTGTGTTTTTTTTATTTTAGTGTCTGTTAGCGAATTCATGTGATTGGAGATGAAACGCGGTAAACGAGGCGGTATTAAGCTGAAAGACCGTATTAAAGAGGTATCGCTTCTCAATTAATGATTATAGCTTTGTATAATGTATAATCGCGTAAGTTTGGATCGAAATAGTAGTTATATGCTTGATTATGTTGCGATTTAGTTTTCACACAATGTTGTTAGGCGCGAGATATAAGCGAATCAAAAACTGCTCTAATTTCATCCAACCTCATTCATTTTGAACTAGTACGTGATTGTAGTAGTAGTTTGTTAGGTGAAGTTAGAGCAGTTTTTGATTCGCTTATATCTCGCCAACAACATTGTGTGAAAACTAAATCACAAAATAATCAAGCATATAACAACTATTTTGATTCAAGCTTACGCGATTATACATTATACAAAGCTATAATCATTAATTGAGAAGCGATACATCTTTAATACGGTATTTCAGCTTAATACCGCCTCGTTTACAGCGTTTCATCTCGAATCACATGAATTCGCTAACAAATAAAAAAAACACAAGCATTAGCTATATGAATAAAAAAAGTTCCAAAATCGAAGGTGAAATCCTAGCCATACAAACAAATATCATCACACTATATAGAACGGAGTTAAAATCGAAAAGTAGAATGTAGTTTATATTTACCTGTTTATTGAAAGGAAGAAATTCGAGACTGATGAATGATGAAAATGGAAATAGTATAGTAGCTAGTACATGAAGTGTCCGAAAATTTGCTGAAAATTTGGTGAAATTGGTTCTTGTCGTAAACAGGGCCTCATTTGGGCTAATTAGGGCTAGGCTACAAACAATTTATTCGGATCCATAACAAGTGAAGGGCGTTTGGTTTATAGAGGGGTTTGAAATTGAAATAGTAAGACCGAATCGATCAACACCCTACTTGTAATGATACGACTCACTAAGCTGTAAAGCTTTGTTGGGCTTAGAACACCATATTCACATGCATCAACGCATTTATTAGTAAGACATTTGAAAGGGAATCGAACCGTTCAAGCACATTTATACATAACTTGATATAAAAAGGCTGCATGTACTACTGCTACTTTAAAAGATCACCCAAGGTAAAACCTGTTATGTGCGAAAAACGTTTATATTACATCAAGAAAACACACGAGTAATTCATCAATGTAAAGAGAAAACAAAACAAAAACTGCATTAAGAGGTAAAATACCTTAGATTTTGCTTGTGTATAGGAACATCCTAGGCCTATCTCATTGCGGATAAAATACCTTACATCTACAAAATAAGTCAAAATAACAAACTCAATTTGGTCATGTTTGGTCATGCTGCAATTGTTTATATCTAATTTTATTATTTAAATAGGGATAAAGAGTGTGGAGCTCCTGTCATGATGCAAGCAGCTGCTCATCGTGTACAAAATAAGCGCTTTTTTTGTTTTCTTGTTTCGGTTATTTTTAACTGATAACAGATTAACAAGATCATCTGAAACCGGCTTAATCCCGCCAAAATAACACTATCTGTATACTTTCCCTATGGTTTGGCGGAGTATAAAGGAGGTAACGTTTACATTCATAATTAATTTTTTTTTTTTTTTGGAACGGCAACTTTATTAGAACTAGCAAGATGCTAGAAAGAGAATTACATGGAAATTAAATGCGGGT
>BQNB010067907.1:4049-34023 GCA_026074375.1 Tanacetum coccineum | reverse complement strand
CATAATTACCCATTTTGGGCTATTAAAAATTACACTATTAGTGACCATCTTTTTACCTTTTTTGTCATTATTTAAGTAAAAAAAATATTTTTTCTTCTATTTTCACTTTACTTTTAGTTTTTTTTTACAGCGATAGCATTATAAAAAGAAAACTATTAAAGCGCTTGCAAAATTACAGGGGCCATTCTAACCAATTGTTCCAACTACTATAAAAATTTATAGTACACACTTGTATAATTTACACACTATAAAAAAATATATATATACACACTTGTATAATTTACCTGGAGAAGTTCACTATAAGTACTTTTATATAATATATAAAGTTCACTATAAGTACTTTTATATAAGATAAGACTCACTGCAAGGTTTTGACCAACTGGTTGACCGAGTCGCTCCAAGTTGTCAATGTAGCTTTTCATCTTAAGAACATGCGAGCTAACAGATTGACCTTCCTCCTTCTTGCAAGTGTGGAATTCTCTCACTCTGCAGGAGTTCCTGCTCAGCTTGTTTGGAAAACATAGCTTTTAGTTCTTGGAGCATGTCATAAGCACCAAGATGAGCTAGATTCCGTTGGATATCTAGGTCAGCAACTTCCTTTTGCCATTTAACCCATGCAGCGTGAGCTGCAAGAGCCTCAGGAGGAACTTGTTGTCCAGGTTGTGCAACTGGTGCAGCAGGAATAGGATGCTCAAAGTAATTTTCCTTGTCTTCAGTTGAAAGTACCAAACGTAGTTGTCTATCAATAAAGTTGGGTCCAGTGAGTTTTTGTTTCTCGAAGAAACTCCTGAATACCGAATTGTTTCCGACTGAGGTAGTCATCTACAATATAAAAAGTTCAAACAATTAGTATTTTCGATAATTAAATTCTTAATAGAATTAACTACCCAATTAATTTACTAATTAAGACTAAGATCCAACTTGACATCCCACTTATTACCAATGGTCTGACCAGGGCGTAAACAAGTGGGGCAAGAGGTAAGCGTCGAGCGTTAATTGCATTTTAATGCAACTCTTAGGTATATGATACTGGTCAAAACATTAGTAAGCAAGTAATAATGTTAAGAGCATGTTTAGTATCATCTTATGCCTCGGGTCCCCCCGACCCCCCCACACCCCCACCCCCCCCCCCTTCCCCAGCTCCCGCTTGATCAACCCCCCCTCACTTGAACCCCCCCCCCCCCCCGCTCACTGTCCTCCTCGACCCTCCCCATCCCTTATTGCCTCGGGTCCAGGGTTGTACAAGGCGACTCGAATTAAGTAGACCAACGAGACGTGTGAAATCGTCAAAGGTCTGACCAGTAGGGACGAAATTCACACATGGGCTTGTGTATGGGCGACAGAGGTTTGAGAGACTCAAACCAATTGCAAGATGTATCCCCTCCACACCCGCCCCCCCCCCCCCCCCCCCCCCCCCCCCCTCTGCCCCCCGCGTGGCTTAGATTAATTTTCTAGGGGTATTCACATAAGTGTGTCAAAAGTTGTACAAAGGAGCATGTTAAAGAACTTTGTAACACTAATTTATAAAATTTTAATAATGGACACTGTAGTGACTGTCCATGGTCACGGTAACTCCAATCGATCTCGCAAAGAAGCGATGAGAAATAGGTCAGCGGGAAGCTTATTAAAACCTAATTTTTCTTTAGGGAATAAAAAACACTACGTTAAAAACCCGCCTTAAACTTCTCTTAATAGTTGTTCTAGTGGGATGAGCCGTACTTCCCAGAGGTCCATGCTTCCAGTTATTAATTCATGAAAACAAGGTGTAGGTCGATATTCTTAATGAAACATCTGATATACTGTCAACTATGCGGATCTAGTTGGCCGTACTTAAGAAGAACACACAATAGTTTCTCCAAACGATTTTCTTTTATAAACCTTTTGGAATCTGGCCACAACTTGCAGATCCCTAATACAATTATAACAATTCTTAACTTCGTGTTTTTTATGTTTTTTTTTTTTTAATATCTTCTGAATCTTTTATAAACATAAGGAAACCTCTAGTAGATGTACAGTCCTTGTATATCATAAACTCTATATCGATACTTATCACTAATAACTGTTACAAGGTTAATGCTAAAACAACCGTTTAAACTTATAGTTCTATATCCACGGAGTATTCTGATCTTGAATGGCAGTGATTTGACTTTCATTTAGCAGTACTTTAAACCTTTTGACTTGTATTTCCCAACAATCCTACCCATAACTTGAATTCTACTTGCTGGACTTCAGTTTCTTGGATAGTTGTCTTCTTTGTTAAGCATCAGTTTGTCTTGTCATTAAGCAGTACTTGCCTTTCAATCTTTTAAGCTTCTTCCTTTGTGGGCAGTATATTGTACACAATTGTTGAGCATCTTGAATTGAAACCTCTTAGCTTGAACATACACATTTCTTCAATAAATCTTTGTCTTTTCCTCAAACAGAATTGTTCTTCTCAGCAACAGGTCCTTTTCCGGCAACATGAATGGATTGATGAGCCTTTACCAAGTAGCATTCACTCTTGGCTAGTCAGTTCTTTGGGTACCTAGAAAGGTAATAATCCATGATGAAACTGAAAAATCATTTCAAACACTTAGAACATGAATCATAGTGTGATTGTGAATACTTATGACTTTTGGTAAGTTTTTCCATTACTACCATAACGGATTTGATTAGTCTTTACCTGTTAGCCGTTTGCTAGGTCTAGTCAACTCTCAGTAATAAAACCATTGGTGAAGATTGAAGGACCATATAATTTTGAGCAAACTATTTAAAGCTATCAACGGATTTGACTTCTCTTTACCAAAAGCCGTTTGTTTGGAGGTAGCCAATAATTCAGTGTAATACCATGGTGTATTGATCACCATACAATTTTGGGTAAATTGTCAACCTTCAACAGTTTGAGAGGTCTTTACCAAAACTTTTGATTTGGACTAGTCAATCCTTATGTTTGTAAGACATGCTGAATTGAATAACCATTTGCTGTGTGGTGGTTAACCCACACTCAATCCATAAAACAGTTTGGACATTCAAAATCTGTGCCCTAAATCTTTTTGCACACTGTGTGTGTGTCTTCTACCATATTTCAAAAAAACAAACTTTTTAAAATAGCAGTACCTTCATCAAAGGTACTGTTTGTTTTACATAGCAGTACCTTTAAACAAAGTACTGCTTTGTTCACAGTTAGTCTGTTTATTCAAAGTAGATATATATATAAAGAAAATTATGATAATACATACCAGTTGTTTAAGAAAATTTTTCACCATCTTCAGTTTTCACAAGATGAACAGTTGTATCAAAGTGATGGCTGTCTCAGACTCTTCTTCAAACTTCCATGCCATGATCTAGCATCCTTATCATCAATTCTCTTGATAGAGGATTATCTTCTCTCAAGCCAGCATGTGAATCATTTAGTGCCATCTACTATCTCTGTTGTATGCACTCTGAAGATTCATGAAAACTCATCTTATACATCTCCCCATTTTCTTGATCCTTCCAGAAATCTCAGCACTTGAATTCAAGCCGTCTCCCAAATAAGGTTTAGTCACCTAGAAGATCAAGCTATGCCGGTTGGAGGAATGTGTTCTATTATGTCATCAACAACCGATGTAGGTCGATATAAATCCTGCCTATCTAAGACATGCAGTATCTCCAATAAAGTATCAAGCCCCTGAGTGATTATTTGCTCTGTGAATGATGAGATACTCTCCATCAGGTGAATCAATAAATTTGGAGTGCTGTAATCATGGAGATTCCTTCTAGTGGACTCTTTATCTTGTGCATTTTGTCAAAATCTACAACTCGAAGGATAGTTTCTAAGCTCATCAAAATTGTTTCTGACCTCAACTTAGGCTTCTTTGATGGATGTTCTTCAGTAATTGTAGCTTTCCTCTTCCTTGAGAGTTTTGTGCATCTCTTTCCTTCAACATCCTCCTTTTCTTCTCATGAATCCCATTGGACAAAGTTTTTGAAGAGTCTTTAATACGATGCTTGAAACTTGTCATATAATGCCTTCATCTGTGGGCTACTTAAGTTTTTGCAAATTTTTGTATCCTTGACCTTTTAGGATAAACTCATCATTGATTTCTTATTAGAGCTAGAGAAGTAGGTTTCCTCAAGTAGTCTCCCCCCCCCCCCACCCCCCCTTGGCTTTGTTTTCTTCAATTCTTAAAACCTCTTTCTTTCATTCTTCTGCATCCCACTCAGCTGATATTTTAGCAACCTCCTCATCATTTGTCGTTTTCTAAGGCTTGATATGTTGAAGAGTCATTTTCTTCTTTTTAGGTTCTTCAAACCTGTATCCCTTTGCCTTTATTCTTTAGGGTCAGTACCTTGAGTATCTGTACCTTGAGTTGGCTTGTTGAGGTTGAGATGTATGGACCAGGATTGCTCTAACCTCTGGTCTAGAGATAGCAACAGAAACCTTCAGCTGCATTATGTTGTTCTCAGAGTCCTTAAACTTGAATTGGACGGAGTGGGCTTGATGGTCCTGCTTTCATCTTCAAAGATGGGTCCTTGGAGTATAGTACCTTGTCTAGCAGTATTTGAGTTTGTCTCCAAATCCAAATTCTTCTGTTTCTCCACTTCTTTACATTAGAAACTTTTTCTCCTCAATATTAACTTTTCTTCAGTCCCATCACGTTTCTTTCCAAAATCAGGGTAACTAGCAGCATCTTGATCAGCAGTTATCATCAATGAAATGGTTGTTGTATCTTCTCTTGAACCTTGTGCTCTTCAGACAAAGTTCCTTTCATCCATTATTCTCCCCATTTTGACTGAAGACACTTTCTTCTTATTCTTTCTCTTTCTGGTCTCTTTTGCTTCTTGAGGTTTTTGATGCTCTACCCAAAGTGCATGATGTTTGCCATGGCTGGACGAATTTGAGACAATTTCTTGAGCTTGGCTTGGAGCTTTAGTATTAGTTTAGCTTGAGGAAAGAGTTTTGCTTCTTGAGTTCCTAACTTCCCTGTTCAAAGCATATATATCAAAAGTCCCTCATCTCCTCAAGATGTCTGAGGACGCATATGTGGAGTATAATCATAGGGAGATTTAGGTATAGAAGCAGCATCATGATGGTTCAGACGTACGTGGAAGTCAGCAGTCCTTTGTATTTAGCAGTCCTTTGAGAGTACAGTACCAGGAAGGAAAGCAGTACGTTGAGAATGAAGCAGCACTTAGAGAATGAGCAGCACTTTGAGTTGGAAGTGCCTTGGAAGCCCATCCCTTGCATACTTGCAGCCCTAGAGGGAGGACTAGTACTCTGTTTTCTTCTGCGCCAAAGCTGAACTACTTCTAACATGATGGTGTCAAGGGTGTAATCCTACAGGGAGGGAATTAGTTACAATGCTTCCTCATGTAATGTAAACACTTTGGAGGGAGTGAAACAGATGTATAAAGTCCTGAGGTCTATCTACCCCCTTATCTGCTTGTCAAAAACAATTGAGACGAACCTAGCGATACCATAAGAAAAGGTGTACCATTTGAAAGTGTGCTGTGTCAACGATAGATCTAAAGAGAAATTAAATTTTTGTTTGTGGCTGACCTACCTTCTCTTCCCCCATACCCCTATTAAATTGTTGTCCATGAGTGCTCTTAGGACTATATATTAATTTTTATTATAATGAGACCCCATATAGAGATATGTGAGAGATAATTTATACACCACCCTTCAATCGACCCCCACCCCCTCCCCCGAGAGTTGTGCTAAGTTACCCTCGTAGCCAATATCTCTGAGCGTGTCCCAAATAACTTGCTTAGGAAAGCAATCAACTCCATTTTCATCATCAAAGAGTAGGTCAGCTCGAATGGTTGCTTCAGAAATCAAAATCTTCTTGCCAGCTACCTTGGCGCGGATGTGAGGTACGTCATTGATCACTTTGAGAGTAGCGGTAGCCCAAAATTGTTGAAGCCATGGACCAATAAGATCAGGATCAACCAACAAAGAGTAATTAATGGAGCAGCCAGTGAGAAAGTCGATGATTTGATAAAAATCAGCATTCTGAGCCGTCTTTTCCACACACGCAATCATGTTGTGCTTGTTACAAGAGCGAATGTTTGCCATTTGAAGGGAAATTAATGTGCGTCGGAGGTTGTAATTTAAAAAGTTATGAAATAAAAGAGATGAGAGAAAAATGCAATTCAGTTGAGTATTTATAGGTTGCGTTGGATAACTATAAAGTTACCGTTGTAAATACGTTTTTAGCGCAAAAACGTATGGTTGACCGTTGACCGAACGTTGGAACAGTACTTTAGTTGTCTAAGCAGTACTTTCTAAGACGAGCAGTACTTTGAGTTGGCTAGGCAGTACTTTCAACATAAAAAGAATTCCAACTCAAATTTGGCAACCCCAACCCTGCAATTTTGCAAAATATCTCTTCAAATCATCAAAACACTGAACAATCATGCATATCCTCCCCTCAAATGAAGCGATAGAGCTTCCAAAGATCCTTTCTAACCAAAACAGTACTTTACTTGTACACCAGTACTTTACATGTGATCCTCCCCTCAAATGTAGCTATGGGTTCATCATCCCAATAGTTACCACCAAAAAATTAAATCTTGCCAAGTCAAAGCCTTTGGTGAGTAAATCTGCTACATTGTCATCAGTATGAACCTTGACCACATTAATGAGCCTCTGCTCATAACAATCTCGAATAAAGTGATGTCGAATCTGAATATGCTTGGTCTTTGAGTGGAAAACAGGATTCTTTACAATGCATATGGTACTCTCATTGTCTATATGGATTTCAGTGTTCATGAAGTTAAATCCATAATCTAGCAGTTGATTTTGCATCCAAAGTACCTGTGCACAACAACTTGCAGCTGCTACATATTCTGCCTCTGTAGATGATATAGCCACAATTGTTTGTTTCTTGCATTGCCAAGAGACCAGTCTTCTTCCAAGATATTGACATCCTCCTGAAGTTGATCGTCTATCATGATTGTCCCCAGCATAGTCACTGTCTGAAAAAGCTTCTAAATGAAAAGGAGAGTCCTTAGGATACCATAGACCCAATTTTGGTTGATGTTTGAGGTACCTAAAGATCCTTTTGACAGCATGCAGGTGAGAAACCTTTGGAGTGACTTGAAATCTTGCACACAGACAAACAGCAAACATTATGTCTGGTCTTGAAGCAGTTAAGTACATGAGACACCCAATCATAGACCTATAAAGATGTACATCAACATCTTCACCTTCTTCATCTTTTCCTAGAGATTTATGAGCTTCAATTGGGGTGGATAAGGACGAAAAACAAAGCCAAAACGACAAAACCGGACTCGGAATGGAAAAGACTGTGAAAGACAAAGCCAAATCAAAGCCGGAAAGTCAATCAAGTCAAAAAGTCAACAGAAAAGTCAACTGGTCAAAGTCAAAGTCAACCCAAGTCAACCCCGAGGCCAAAAGTCAAAGAAATAAAAGTTTAGGGACTGAAATTGTAAATCCCTAAACTTGTATTTTAAAAGAGAAAAGAGGAAAATAAAGACAAGGGCTGATTTTGCAATCTACTCAAAGTAACAAGTGGGGGGCAAAATTGCCAAGTCCCCATACTTGTATTACCCAAGGACGAGTAGTGCAACTATTGTTATAACTCTTGGGGACTGAATTTGCCAAGTCCCCAAAAGTTATAACAATACAAGGACCATGAATGCAATGAACTAAATAACCTTGGAGGGTCAAATTTGCCATTCCCACAAACGTTCACCCTGTCACCCCCTTTCTCTTTTTTATAACCTTTTTTCCCGCCAAAACAAAGTACAAACTTCACGGGATTACAAGCCCACTTTTACCCATCGT
The DNA here is from genome assembly GCA_026074375.1 of Tanacetum coccineum. Classification (NCBI taxonomy): domain Eukaryota; kingdom Viridiplantae; phylum Streptophyta; class Magnoliopsida; order Asterales; family Asteraceae; genus Tanacetum; species Tanacetum coccineum. Next base: position 26,249 of record BQNB010067907.1, on the reverse strand, counting down.
TTCTTCTCCTTTCTCTTGGATAAGCAATTCCCCCCTCCTCCACTACCATTCCCACCTGTAAAAACCCCTTTCCAAGCTGGCAATCCCCCATTTTCCCATAAAGAAAAGCCGAATCAATGGCCTTGATCAATTTGAAGAAGCTTTAAAGCTCTTGTACTCTTTCCTTCTAATCTTGTACTTCACAATTCTAGTAATACAATTCAGTTTTAAAGCTTACTTGTATTTTGATTTCAATATTAAGTCGTTTTCATCAAATAAGCTCTCAATAAGCTCATTTGAGCTTATTCCTTTTCATAAGCTCAAATTTAGTTAAAATCCTGCTTTTAGACTATTCATTTACTCATATTTACTCATTTACATCAAGTCATGATCACTTGAGTGTTTTGTGTTCAATTTTGGAAGCTACAAGAGCAATAAGCTGTCAAGAGCTTATTGAGCTTGAAGCTCAGGTAATAGAGGCAAGGTGCCATTTAGGATCACCTAGACTCTTCACTTGGATGTCTAGGTGAAGAAGATTCCACAAATTCAGGTTTTAACTTTCTATATTTCATTTTAGCCAATTCATAGCTTATCTTAAATTGCTTATTTCTTTTAAATTCTTATTTTAATCCTGTTTCATTTAGTTTAAATAGCCTATAGGTGTTTTAGCTTTAAGTTGTTTTAGTTGTAAGCACTTTTAGCTTTCATTCCTTAAGTACTGTCAAAGTAGGTAGAATAAGCTAGTAGAGTAACTAGCTTATTTTCACTAATAAGCTAGAGTTTTAAGAGCTTAAATAGCTTTAATAGGTTAATTTTAGTTGAAGTAGATAAAAGGTTTTATAAGTTTTAGTTTTAAAATAGATTATAAGCTCACTTTGGTTTGACAGTTTTGAAGTAAAGGGGTGTTTGGCATAAGCCTTAAAACGGGTCAAAATGGCTGTGGTATGGGTTATGGTTATTAGTCTAGTTTTAGCATAGGTTGTTAGAGTCCTTTAAGCTGTTTTTAAGTTTTTCTTTGTGTCAAAATTGTTTTTCAAAGTTTTTATAAACATTTGTGAAACTGTTGGATTTTTAAAAGGGCCACAAGTGCTTATCTTGATAAGCACTTGGGAGTTTGAGTCCAAGTGCTAAAGAAGGTGTGTTTTGTGTGTGTTAAAACTCCTGTCAAAACCTTTGGGTCTTTTGACTTCTTGGGTCAAATTCACCCAAGTCCTTTTGGTCACAGTTTCTAAAAACCAAAAGACCTTTTTCACCACCAAAAATAAGCAAGTAAAAATGGTTTTTAAAAGTCCAAAATTTGTGCACAAGTTTATTAGCTAGAGTACTCAATCTGTTTTTAGTTTTCTTTTTAATTTGAGCTTATTTGACAGCTCAAAATAAGCTGTCAAATAAGCCACTCAAGGTTAGCTTAAATCTCCCCTGGTGCAAAGGGGAGATTTTAAGCCCCTTTTTCTTTGTCTCTTTGTGCTCTTAAGCCCAAGTTTTTGGCTTATTTCAAGAACTTATAAGCTCTTGTATAAGTCCTCAAAATTTCAGCTTTTAAGAAGCTTATTTGGTTGCTTATTTTTAAGCCCAAACTTGCCTCTTGGCTGTTTTTAGTTTAACTTAGGCATAGGGATTGCTTATTTTTGACTTTGGCTTATTGAGCTTATTTCATAAGCTCACTTGTGTCCTAGTAGCTTATTTAAGTTAGTTTAATTCCCTTTTGCTTATTTTAGTCCTTAGCTTAGCTTATTCGACCATAAGTAGCAAAAAGACTTAGAAAAATTGGCTTTTAAGCCATTTTAGCCCAACTGTCAACTTTAAGCTTATTTTCTAGCTTATTCTTTTGTCAAAAGTTGAAAGTGCCCCTTTTATTAAAGTTGTAGAGATTAAGCTAGTTAATAAGTTTGTAGTTGTAAGTTTTTGCTGAATTTCAATTTTTCAATAAGCGAAAAATATAAAAATACAAAAATATTTTTTATTTTCTTTTATTAGTATATAAAAACAAGAAAAATCAAAAACATAAAAACATCCAGATTGTCTTTAACTATAATTTTGTAAATATTCTTGAAAAGAAAAGTTTACATGCCCCAATCTCTGTGCATAAGAACAGCTTCATCCTTTGTTCCTTTGCAACCAACAGTTACTCCTCTAAAGGAATGAACATATCTTTATATCCTAGACTGTATAACATCATATTTTCTAGGAGCTCTAAGTATCACCAGATCTTCATCAACAAACTTAAACTTTGGAGATAAGATAAGACACTCCTTATCAGTGAAGAGAACATTATGCTTCTTATCATAGATTTGAGAAACAGATAGGAGATTGAACTTAAGCTCCTCCACATAGCTGACTTTCTCAAAGTCTATGCATGATGTCTTGATGGTTCCTTTTCCCGTGATTCTTCCTCCTTTAGGATCATTTCCAAAAGCCACATAACCACCTTTGAATTCTTTAAAATCAGACAGCTTGTCCTTGTCTCCTGTCATACTTCCAGAGCAACCACTGTCAATTATAGCATAATCTTTGAGATCTTCTTCTGGATTGCCCTGTACAAACAATTTAAAGAATTAGACTTCTTTAGGAACCCAAGTCATAACTGACTTGGAACCCCCTAATGGATTAACATACTCAAATTGCTTAGAGTGTGTTGATCCATTATCCCTATTCACAGAATCTAGATAAGCTCCTTTTGGTCTCCATGTTTGTGTTGGATTTATCATGGCACTCCTTTTGACACTTACATTTTGTGGAAGTACTGCTTGTGATCCAACAGTACTTTCTTTCTTAACCCAGATAGATTTCATAATTTTCGTAGGCTTTGTGGACTGTGAGAGTACCTTGTGGTAGAAGACCTTGTGATGGTGATAAAACTTGAGGTTTCAAGGTCAATATATAATCCATCCCTTGAGATAATAAGGTCTACCAAACATTGTGAAAGTACTGCTTGTGGTACTCTTGGTCTAGCAGTACCTGATAAAACACATTAGCAGTACTTTTTGAAGGTACTGTTTGTGTCATGTTGTTGGGAATGAGATCGTAAGCATAAAACCTTTTTCGAAGAGTATAAACAGCACTTGGAGTCATCTTTAGGATCACTTATAATTTCAAGATCACATTCTTAATTACATTTTCTCCCCTATATTTTAAATACTAATGCACTTAGTTTTTGAAATACCAAGTATAAAATTAGGACTTGAAAATTCTATGGGGAGAAAATTGTTACAGCGTGAGTTATGTGGAACTGTTCTTCTTGCTCCCCCTTCAATTTCACATATATGACACCAATTGAGATAATAGGATTATGACTTTGTAAATTCCATGTGAAATTGAGTTTGAGCTACTTGTATATGTTTTAACAAAATGAGTGTTTAAATATTATTAACATTTTAACATGTTTCATTTGTTTAAGCAACTTGAAATGTTTTAGACACACAAAATAGACATGTTAGTATGTGCCTAAACGTGTTAAAACTTGGTTTTATAAGCTCCCCCTCAAAAAATGATTCACTTATAAAAAAAAATGAATTCGGCTTTGAAAGATGCAATGAGGAGTGGAGTGTCGAACACATAATTTTGACAGAATTTTGAAGAATCTTTTCAATAAAAAAAAAGAGAAAATTCTTGAAAAATTGTGTTCAACGTGTTTTGAAAAACCAATGTTACTTGAGCTCGAAATGTCTTTAGAATTGACTTTTTATGTCAGCTCAAGTCCGAGAAGTTGTTATCTTCTCGTTGTGAGGATAAATGTACATGATTGCACACTTTCCTTTATTTAAAGACCAGGTTGTTATCTATCATTTAATAATAAGCCATTGACTTGAGCTACAAAACTTCGAATGTTTTTGTTAAATAGCTCAAGACCGAAAATATTTCTCTTTTCGTTGTTAAGGATAAATGCACTGAAGCGTACATTTTCCTTTTCTTTGAAAAGCGAGATATTAACTGACATTTAATAATAAACCATAAAGAAACTATTATTCTCTGAAAGCATTTGAAAACTCCTGTTCGAAAAACTACTTTACACGCCCGTGTCGATGTTAATCAACATTTCTAGGTACGTAAATGTTATCGATTCCAAGAGACATGTCGAGAAGATTCTTTTTGTGAAACATTTTCTGATTTTTTAATTTTGTATTTTTATTTTTGAAGTTTTATATTTTTGTATTTTCTTTTTCAAAAATATTTTCTATCATAATTAAAAATGAAATGTTTATACAAAGAAGATGTTGATAGAATATTAACATTAGATGAACCCTGTGACAGATGGGTTCAGAACCATTGAAGTACCTGCACTCAAAGAAGAGTTTGCACAAATAACAGTTAGGATTATGTGTTTCCTTTCCTATTGGTGAAGCACTATCATTCGTGTTGTATCGGGTTTCAACTAGCTTTTTAATGGGAATCCACTTAAGACCAACTTGATTAAAGATTTTACCCGTTAGTTTCCATGTAAGACCAAATCTAAGAGGCGTTGTTTTCAGATACACATTGGAGGACTAAAGGCGCATTACCACATGTTCCTATGGGATCTATCTACCAATGATTCTATAGATTTCGCTTTTCTTCTTTCTACGAGTTATATATCTCTTTGTTGTCTTATGGGATTGTGCATCCTTTTTCTGTGCAGAGGCACGAGAATTGACCTTTGAGAGGTATTGTAAGATGCACTCATTGTGATCTGCACTATAAATGCATTTTTTACATGTAGGACATGCCAAGTCTTTTGACTTCAAGGAAGGCTTTTGATTCCTAGGTGGTTCTGTTATGTTAACAGTTTTATTCGATACACAACTACTCATGGAAGGTGGCCAATTCCTAGGTTGTTGATTAAAGTTCCTAAGTTTTGGTTTGTTACCATTAGCAGTGTTTGGTAATCTAGCAGATTGTTGCACACTAGGTTTGGTATTAATGCTTTGTCTTTCTGAAGTTGTGCTTTCTTAGCTTCCTCTCAGGTAGTAGTTTTGACCATGGCATTTGAACTACGATTCTTTGTTGACTGAAATGACACATGCTTTGGCTATTCCTAGAGGGTCACAGTGCATTACACAATAAAAGGCCTTAGCAAAAGACGACACACATTAACTTGAGGCCAAGAATGTGAAGTGACTAGTTTTGTCAAATCATGTGACACACCAACTAGGGAGGCAAACCGATGTCTTGGCAATTGGGATCGTTCAGATTTATACGCAGTTGGTTGTCTTACCACTGGTTGATTTTTGATTGGTTGCAAAGGCAGTTTCCCCAAGATTGATTGTTTTCCAAAATTAGTATACACACTCTTACCTTTCATCTTCTCAATGAGTTTCTTTAACTCACTTATTGCAATGTTCTTGTCTTGTAGTTGAGCTTTCAAATCTTGTATTTTGAAATATTGTTCACTTTCTTTTTGAAATACATTTGACGCTTTTTCTTTGCAAACTGTATCATTTTTCATTTGTTCTTGACATTGTTGTAAAGCGAGTTCAAGAGAAATCGAGTGTTTTTTTAATTTAGCAAAACTTCTTAAAAGCTCATTGTAAACCTCTTTACTAACAAATTCAGTTTGTTTCAAAAGCTTTTGTGCAAGACATTCACATTCTTTCACTTTATGAACATATAAGCATTGCAATTCAGCATGAGTATCTAAATCAGATAACGAATGAAAATAAGAACACATAACATCATTAGACACACATTCTTGCAAGAGAATATCATACATGTTTGAAAATTCTGCTTTATCAGATTCAAGTTCGTCAACTTCTTTTTCAATGGATTCAACGTACTTTAAATCAGCATGCATTTCTTGCTTAAGTTCATGAACAAATGTGAAACTATCATTCTGTGTCTAAAGGGCAAGAGGTATCAAACATGTCTTAATTAGGATTTGCATATCATGAGCAGTTGGGGCACGAAGATTAAGATGATCCTTTGAATGTTTTACCCAAGCTTGATCAACAATTTCTCTAAGATGATTTATGTTGTTTGTCATGACATTATATGCTTGTCTACTTTTGCTTATTGACTTGGAAACAGGTAAGAAATCAATGTTTTTGAAAATATTTGGTTTTGTTTTCACAAAAGATTTTCTCCACATTTTCTTCCTTACTTCATTTGCGTAAGCCAACTGTATTTTATATTCTTGGGTCGGGGGCTTAAAAATTTCATAAATACTATTTAACTTTGTGTAATCATAGGGTTTCACTAAGTCTTTATTCAATTTTGATCGACTCTCTCTTTCAAGAGTCAGTGTCTCTTCCCTATCGGGGACGAGTCTGTTTGCAGGATCAGATTGGTCATGTGGGGTCTCATACAAACAAGGTATCTCAGATTGAGCCTTTTTGAGATACTTAGGATTGGCAAAGGTACGTCTTCCATTAAATGTTGGGCATTTGGGTGCTAACATATGAATGGTTTGGATTGGTTGACTTCTTTTGTAAACAATTTTATTCAAAAACTTTAATTGGTTTTCCATTGAAATCATTTTGTCAACGTCTTTTTCTTCCTTAAGTTTCAAATCCGTTATTACCTTTGTTTTCTCGTAGAAAAGACTTCGTAATGTGACTTGTTAAAAGACTCTGTTTGACTATAACCTCATCGTGTTTTTCTCTGGGACAAAGGGGGGGGGGTTGGGGGGGGGGGGGGGGGGGGGGGGGGGGGGGGGGGAAGGGGAGGGGGGGGGGGGGGGGGGGGGGGGAGGAGTGGGGATGGGGGGGTGGGGGGGGGGGGTGCATGAGAGGGGGGGGGGCGGGGGGTGGTGGGATGTTTGGGGGGGGGGGGGGGGGGGGGGGGGGGGGGGAGGGACACACAAAAAAACAAAAAAAAAAAAAAAACAAACAAAAATCACATTACAAACATTAGATTGTCAACTATTTTTGAGCTAGTAGTCCAAGAGTTTCATTTAACTTATGTTCAAGTTTGTCATAATCAACTGTACGGTCATTAAAGGCCTTGTACCTCTCAAACTCAGTCTGTTTGTTTTGAAGTGCACCTAGACAACTATCCCTAACACTATTAGACTCCTCTAGAGTTCTACTAGTTTCAGCAAGAATAGATTTGCACTCAGTCAATTCTTGAATCAGTGATGCGTTTGCTTTCTTTAATTGGTTTTGAATCTTTTTATTTTTATTGATATCAAGTTTTAAATTTGCAATTAAATAATATATCTTGTGTTATTGATCTATGAAGTAACACGCCCCGGACACTTATTCCGCTGCGACCCATTTTGGGGGTGTTACAAGGAATGACATTGCTATCAACCTTTTCCACTACATATGTGTTAATAATGCATTCAAGTGGCTCAGAATGTTGTGTGTCAATAGCAAACACATTATATTCAGCAGCATATGGTACCTCAACCATTGGTTTTGTGTCATAGGAAGGTCTGATGTTCGTATCATCCCCAGAAGTGCTTTTTGTCATTTCATTCATTCCTTGACCTGCTACTTTCATTTCCAGATGTGTTGTTATGATTCTCTAAACTTTGATCATTCCCTTTGTCAGATACAATCCCACTGCTGTCTGTGTCTCCCAAACAAGTATTTGATGCATTAACCTCTTGAATCTTGCACTCTTGAATCTGCAACTTTCTTTCATTTAACCTTTTCAACCTATTCTGAAGCTCTTGTTCATGACGTGCTCTTTCAACAATACATTGCTTAATGGAGTCCATGTTTTGTATTATTGTTTCCTTAAAGGTTTGAGCTTCTATGTTAATGTAAGCTTTGCAGTCTTGTGTTATTTCCAGAGCATGTGAATTAGAATTGGAAAGCTCTAACACTCTTGAATGTATGAAATTGTCAAACTGCACTTTGATCATACTTAGACTAGAATTGGAATCCTTCTCGTGAAGTGTTTCTTTATTGAGTTGCCTTCCTAAATTCTGCATGTTTTGAGATAACACATCCTTAAAAGTTCCTACATCGGCATTAAAGAGTCAGTGAAAATCCTCTCTAAACTTGTAGTACATTGAGGAGTTAGAACTTGAGAGATGTTGAATTGTTGTTTTGAGCGCATTCAATTTGTTCATGGAGTTCTCTTTCAAAATCTTTACTTACTTTTGCAGTTGTTGTATCTCTTGTTCATCTAAATCTGAACACGAAGATAAAGTATCTTTTGTTTCCATTATAATGTGAATTGTGAAGTGAAAGTGATTTGTAGGATCTTAAGAAGGTAAAGTGATTATTGTTGTGGATTGAAATCAATTAACGTTAACAGGATTTTACAAATCTATGATTTAAACAATAAAAAGAAATGAAATCTTTTAAGGGATTTTACAAAATCAAGAAGAAACTGTTAAACAATGATTAATTGTCGTTGAAATCATTGTTGTAATCGAAGAACTTGAGCTTTTGTTGGCGAAAAATGAGCTTAAAATGATGAACGGTGAAAATGAGCTTAATTGATTTCAACAACACAACAAACACGATACATAACACTAAAAATGATCAGAATAAGATTCACTAAAACATCAAAATGGCCAAAGATTTGGATTACGATGACAAGTGATCATGAAGTTGATTTAGTATCCCTTATTTGAGATTAAAGTGGGTTTCACGAAGGCGTCTACTTATTTAATCATCAAGACTTTCTTCTACATTTTTCCCCTTTTCTTTAAACTCAATCTATCGATTGATGACTTGCTTGAGCACAAAAGCAATATGATTAAAACTTAGATTATCTAGTTTCCAGCAGTCGAGGTGGTTGGTTGAAGACCTGGATAACTATTACTTAAAGGAGTTACGTTGCAGTACTCAGTGTCACACGCAAAAGTCGATGTGGATAATTTTAAGAGGTGTTGTACTTCTTATACTTTTCTGGTTGAGTATAGAGTACTTATAGATTTAATCTTGCACCGTTCTTCAATCAACAACAGTGCAAGATTAAGTAACAAATTTGGGGGATTCTACTTCATTTTCAAGTTTGGTATATCAGGTTTACTTTACTAAGTGGTCATAACAATAGCAGATAGAATACGAGGTTGGTAAGTTAGCCAGAGAGTTTAAAGGGTGAGATGTAATTAGTAATTCTCACGGGATAATTGAAGCTACATAAAGTTAATGGTACTTCACAGTCTAAGAAAAATCCTTCAAAGTTCTTCCATGTCTTTCATAACTTTTCAAGATTGATGCTTATGACAAGAACTTCTCGAGTATATGGACGTACAAGACAATGATGCTTCTGAGAGTTCGCAACCATCATGGGGGAAAACATATACATTCGGGACTTAGTTGATTTTGATGTTACCATGTCAACTTCCAGGGGGAAGTAGTGTAGACTACTTTACTTAGTATGGTTTGTGAAGTATTCTGCATATACATGAGAAGAATTGTTGTTGATTCCTTACATGTACCCTCGAACGAATATTCACCAAGACCTAATGACAAGTAGCAGTAGTATTTGATGTGGTTTTCTAATTCTACAAAATTCTGATGTGCATGTTAATGTCAAGTAGAAGTTTTTTCTAGCTACATCAAAGTTTCAGAATCTGCTTAAGAAAGGGATGTTGGTTTGGGGGAAAGCTGATTCAGAAACTTTGCCAAAAACGAGTCTATGAAGAAAGCTTTTCAAGACATGCTGCATGAATTGGGGGAAGTTAATCCAACTCATGCATACTACAATGGTTCCTGTACAATTAAAGACACAAAAGATCCAAGCTGGAGTATAAGTTTCAAGACCAGGAGAACTCAGAAGACATCTTTAGCTTTAGAAGCGCTTTAGAACACTTTATTTGTGTTGTATTTGTACTTGATAGGAACATTGTAAGTAATTTTGTATGTCCATATATTGGGGTAAGATTGTTAGCCTTAAAATATGTTGACTTATCCAGAATTACATTAGTTATCATTAGGCAAGACTCGCAGGGACTAGAATTGTTAAGTTATAATAGTTTCCCTTGTCTTGACCTATAAATACCCCCTCCATACTTCCAGGGAGGGGTGAGGATTCATTTGTATCATTTCACCAAAGTCTGTGTATGTTCTTTCCCTCTCTAAAACACATACACATCTTTTCTTTTTCTCTCTTTAAATAAAATGGCTAAGTTCTTGTTTAATCTTCCCCGACCTCCAGATAGAAGTTAGCTAGTGTTTCTTAATGTGTACAAGTGCTTTGATTGAAGCTCTTTGATTTTTGATTGCAGCATCCGTTGAAGCTCGAATTTCCTTAATCAAAGAAGAGTGTTCATCATGTCTTTTCACAGATTCAACCATGAACTTGTTCAATGATTCTTCCATTGTTTGTCTTCTTTCTTGATATGATGTATTTCCATTATCCCTTTTGTAAAATCATGGAGCCACTGCTCTATACCTTCCTGGTTGTAGGAATGGTACTCCAAATTAAGTGTAGTACGTCTCTTCAAGTGGCTTTCCTTCCTCCTTTAATAGACAATCCTTAGTGTAATGCGGTCCATTGCATAATTCACACCTACTTGAGCATCATACACTCTTTCATTCACTTTCTTAATTTCCTTGCTAAGATTGTTAAGTTGAGCTTGAATAGCAGCTAATCCATCAGAAGTATTACTACTTTTACTTCTAGTAGATGTTCCATCGTGCCACTTTTGAGAATGATCAGCCATTTCTTAAATGGCTTTCTTAGCATCAGCTGCATTCATTTTAGGCACAACTCCCTTAGAATCAAGAACCTATCTAGTGGGCACATCTAGTCCTTTGTAAAATAAAATCACTTCATGGATACTGGTCAAGTAATGTTGAGGACATCTCAATAAAAGTTCCTTGAATCCTTCCCAAGCCTGGTAAAGAGTTTCATCCGGCTCTTGCTGAAAATTATTAATTTCCTCTATCTTTTTAGCAGTACGAGAAGGTGGACAATATTTGCTTAAAAATTTTCCCTTTAGAATTTCCCAAGTAGTAATCGAACAAGCAGGTTCATTCCTTAACCATCTACTTGCAGCTCTAGTAAGTGTGATAGGGAAAACACAAAGCATAAGCTGATTTGGAGTCACATTTGGTGTAGTAAATAAATCAACTATCTCAAGAACTCTTTCAATGTGCTCATTTGCATCCTTATTTTCTAATCCACTGAAAGTATGTTCACGTAACTCCTTTAGAAATTGACCTTTTAATTCGAATTTAACATCCTTATCGAATTTCGGTCTAGCAACGCTCGAGCCATAATCCTTTCAGGTTCTCATCAAGTTCTCCTCCATAGTTGGTTCTATCATTGTTTTTGTGATTTCTTCTTCAAACTACCTTTCATGATCAGAAAATAACTCGAATTCTAGTAAACTCGAATGATCAAAACTAGTTGTCATGAAAAGCTTTCTCAACGAATGTAACACTTGCTTAGGTTCGTCATAAGGTTCAACGAGCTCTTTGTTTAAACTCACGGTCATGCACTACCTGAAAACAAGGGTTAAGAATTAGTAGGACAAGTTTGGAAGAAAGAGAATACAGAAAACTAAACACGAAAACAAAATACAAAAAATTAAAACTATTGCTGTATCAGACGATCGATACGCCGTATTCAGTATAATGAATACGTCGTATTTATGTTTGATGTTGAATACGCTGTATTGATTTTAAAAAGTGGATACGCTGTATTCAAAGGGATAAATACGTTGTATCGGGTATTAAAACAGAAGATAAACAGCAGGTATAAAAAATGCAGAAAAACCAATAAAAACACAAAAAACACTAAACAACTAAAACACTGAATAACAAACTAATAAAAACTAAACAAAAAACAAAAAATCTACTATAAAATACCAAAAAACAAGTTTTAAACAAATTTCACTCCCCGGCAGCGGCGCCAAAAACTTGATGTGTCGTTTAGTATAGGTAATTATATTATCAAGTTTTACTATTTATATTTTGCCGACTTTACCTATTAACTAACACTAACGGGCAGTGTACCCGATCGATTGCAGGTTCATTGGTAAGTAGGGTGTTGATCACTAAGAGTGAGCGTTAATACTTAATCTACTAGTATTCTAAGTATCTAACTTAAACCTAATTAATCCTTATTAAACCTGAACTAACGCAAATAGGGTGTTCAACCTAAGAGACTAGCACGAGTTTTGGTTTAATCTAAACTAATAAAGCGATAAATGAGGCAAATAACACACACAAGCAGATACACAAACGATAAAGAAGAGGTCAAGCACTTATGCAAGGAAAATGTATTAATCAAGTTTACTTAAATAAAATGTATGAATTGTTGATGTGTCATTGTGTGTAGGTATTATTTATTATCAAGTTTTACATTTATATTTTGCTGACATTACCTAAAAACAACACTAACGGGCAGTGTACCCGATCAGTTGTAGCTTCGTTGGTAAGTAGGGTGTCGATCACTGAGAGCGAGAGCGTTAATTCCTAAGCCTACTAGTATTTTTGTTATATATGTTAGATTTAATCTATCTAATCTATCTCAAAACCTATGCTAAACCTAATTCTAACGTGAAGGGGGTTTTCAGTCTGAGATAATGGTATGGATTTTGGTGGTAACTTAAACCTAATTTAGAAATGACAACACACGCAAGCTTATAATCAAAAGATAGAAGAGTGGTTAAGCCAATTTTAAGGAAACTGTATTAACCATGATTAATCCAATTAAAATGTAGGTTTGTTTATTATTGCAATGATTGACTTATCTCGTGGGTCATATCATTCCTAGATTTAGGTGGTGCTTCTTCCTAAAACCTAGACATGCTAATTCTGTCACAATTAGACGCATCTGCATAAAGTAAGCATTTGCTGATTATAATCTATCTTAGGAGATTAATAATGGTGATCTTATAAACCCTAGTTCAACGTAACTTTACTAACTTACTGCGTATTGCTCTTTAATTCTTCATGGTTTCTTGTGAACTGCAGGCACAGATACAACATATCTTCCTTGACGGATACGGCGTATAGGTTGTCAGAACAGTATCTTGATATTTCTTCATTTAAGCTCCAAAATACGTGCCTTTTAGCATATCTTCACCAATTACTCCATAATTACTAAAAATAACAACTTTAAGCAATTAAGTACCAATTCCTGCAATAATTTATACAAAATGGGTAAGAAACATAGGATAAATGATGTTATAAAAGTGACGTTATTTGATGTCATCAAATATCCCCCCACTTGAATCCTACTTGTCCTCAAGTAGACTTTAGAAAATTTATGAAAATGTATCCTAACTATAGTCAAGGATTTTTCCTTTAAGCAATTATTCGTTCAATTACTAGTACACAACCAAACACCTCACGAAATAGGAAAATGAAAACTCTCAATTCGTTCAACTAATCTATGTTGTAATATTTAACAAATTCGCTCAATTTCTCGGTCGTGATGAATATTCTATCATAGGCTTGGCAAGGATACACATCTCCACCACTAAAGCTAAGGAGTGACAAGTCTTCAAAAGGGAAATTAGGTTTAAAAGGTTCAAGGGTTTGATCACTCTTTCTATTATCTATCGATACCAATATTCCAGAAAAGACAACAAACCACACATACACATCCATAACGATGGAATAGACACACACGGTTACATTCATTCTTTAACTCGAATAAGCTAAAGAATAGGACTAGTAGTCTTCACCAAAAGTCCTAAACCAGCAGGGCGACAAACCATATATACACATCCGTGACGACGGAATAGACATACATGATTGCATTCAGTTCCCTCACTCGAGTAAAACTAAGGGTAAGGACGAAGAGTGATATAGGTTAGGTATCTTCTAATCTTTCACCAAAAGTAATAAACCAACAAGGTGGACAAAATCACACATACATGGCCGTAATGACAGAATAGACATATGCGATTGCTCGCATCCTCATTCGAGTAAGACCTACGGTTAAGGATTAGGAAAGGGAAAATATATGTTGTTAAATAAAAAGAACAAACAAATAGATTAAGTCCAAACAAATAAGGCACAATATTGCTAGTATTTTCCCAACCGTGCCCATGAAAAAGACACAAACGTCTCGATCATAGATCAACAAAAACAACCTTAGTTGGCGTTCCCATAAAGGTCAACTCCCAATCATCCATACTAGACATACTTTACAACATTAGTGGTGATATCGACCACTTTTATACAAGAAATACATGGTTGGTGTATTTCGACCAACATACAACAATACTCTACAGAATCACTTTTTTGTATTTTTTTACTTTTTTAATTTTTTTAACAAATACACTATGAATTTTAGTATAATTTCACCATTTTCACGATCATAATGAATCCGAATAATTTATCCATTCTCCTCCATACTTCGGATGTAAATAATAATTTGTAAAAGTAGTAAAACACACTGAAAATTTAAGATTTAAAAATATACACTACTTTCACATTCCCATTGCGTAGTGCAATTTTCCCGACCTATCCGTAGATAGAAATTTCGCACACGTACCCAATTTCATTGTGCAATTTTTCCAACCTAACCGTATATAGAAATGTTTGCATTGCGACATAGGAAATACAATACTTTACACAAAAGCAACTAGTAACTGATTAAGTACTTACTCTAATAGGGTAGGCTAAGGTGTAGAGGTGTAACGAAATAAATATTTGGTGTAATAAAAGAATGGAATAGCTCAACAGGTTTTTCTAGGGGTATCTTACTCTAAAAATGAGAGTAAACAAAAGGGTTTATACATGGGTTAACTAACCAATGTAGTTAGTTAATATCACAGCATATATAGGCTTTTTTAGGTTTAATCCTAGAAATTTACCAGTTTAGAAATTGTCACTCCATCTATTTAAAATAGTACTTATTATTGTGGTCTCGAATAGATATACCAAGCTACGTTCTAAAGTTTACAACATCACTGGCACACTAATATTTTTGTGGAATTTGGGTAAACATTTGAAAATGGATAAAGCTAAATTCTCACAATATTTAACAGGGGTTATGTGTGCAGGTTATGTAACTAATAATTTCACAAAAGTATGCTTGAATGTTTTTTAACTTTAGGCATAATTTAAGCATTTTATTATGAAAATATGGACAAGTAAGCGTTCTAATTCTCCTCCCCCCACTTGAAGTATACAACGACCTCATTGTATAAATATAACATTAAAAACGGAAAATTAAAAGAAATAGAACGAGAAACTCCCTTGGGATTTGCTCGGTATGATCCTCCATGTTGTGTTTATGAGCAAGATTGTGTGTTGTAAAAGTGTCTGTATTCCAGCATGACTACAACACACAGAATTCTAGAATATAAATACTCCACCAAAGTCGTCATTTTCATTCAGTAAGGTCCTCTATAAGATATAGGAAAAACCAATGCAATTCTATCTCTGGTATTTGAGGGTTAGAAAATAAAAACAAAAACAAAAAATTATACAGGAAGTCGATACGTCGTATCCTAAAACTAAGATATGCCATATTGAGTCCTGTAAAAAGTATCTAAGGTATGGGTCAGATTACCAAATACTTCGTATCATATTCATGAATACGCCGTATAAATAATCTGACTATAATGTTTAAAATGCAAAAAAGTAAAGGACTGGATAAAGTCTAAATACTCAATACGCCGTATCCATGAGGTTGTATACGCCGTATTGAGGGTCTAGGAAGACAGACTCGATAAAAATCAAAAAATAACATTCCGGGTAGTCTCTCGGCAAGCACTTTTGTTTATAGAAAAGTCTTTAAGTTAGACTTGCCCCAGTTTTATCTCATCCTTATAAAACAACTTACGGTCAAATGGGATACCAAATGGCACATATAAATTCTTATTAATAAATTTATGAATCATAATTTTAATCATTAAAATCTTTTATAGTAAAAGATTTACCCAGTGTGTCATGGTTTGTTTCAAAATCTTCTTCGAACTTATGGTATTGGGTATCAACATTAGCATCAAAACCACTATCTGATTGCTTAACAATGACATCATCCAAAGATATATTGACTTTTTATCATCATTTTCCAAATCCAATTTCAAATCATTGACGGAAATTAATTTATAAGAAAATGAATTTTTGTCATATATGATAGTGTAATCTTCATCATCAGATTCGTCAAATGATATTTTAAAGTCAATTTCATTGTTATCAAGAGGACTTGCCGTAGGTTTGGACGAGATCTTATGGTTAGTTGCCAAAGGATCATTAAAGACGATGGCTGGGAAATCTGTTTCAAAATCTTTGAAGTAATTAATATCTTCACGATAACTGGCCTTTCCGTAGGTAGTAGTTTCCTAGTTAAACGTCTGACCACGCCTGCGAGTTTTTTAACTTCAAGCTCGATGTATTCTTCCATGGTGATGTCAGGATTGTCCATTTTGACATGTGATAAATTGGCTAGGAAAGAGAAAGTTAAATAGACTAATACGCCGTATTCAGTGAACTGAATACACTGTATTGATGTTAAATTGGAATACGCTGTATCAGTTTAGAAAAAAATTATATGCCGTATCAAAAAGATGAATACGCCATATTGAGTCACAGTAGACTTTAATAATGCAGAAAATCACACAAACACACAAATATGCAAAATATACAATGCATAAAATCAGACACACAAAACAAACACACAAATATGCAAATTAATCTAAACTAAATCTAAATTAATTAAAAGCTAAAACTAAAAGACTAGTAAAACAAAAATTAAACAACTTCACTCCCCAGCAGCGACGCCAAAAACTTGATGTGTCGTTGTGCATAGGTATTATTTATTATCAAGTTTTACATTTATATTTTGCCGACATTACCTAAAAACAACACTAACGGGCACTGTACCTGATTCGTTCAATAATATATATATAATATATAAGTAAACAATCAACCAAATACCTTTAGCCAAGGATTGGTTAAGAATTCACAAAATAAAATATATATGTAACCGAAAGTTTGATTTCTCGGGTCGTTATGTCCCAACGAGGTGTGCAATTGAAAATCGAATGACGAATTGATAATCGATGTTTGAATTGAATGGGGATATGATTGGTTTTTCTATTACTACGATTAAAAATGCAAAAACGATTAAAGAACACCTAAAAACAAAAGCTAGAATGATTCAAATCTAAAAACGTAGACGAAAACGTAAAAATGCGAGTTCTAAAAACTTAAATTATTTAATTTTAATCCCTAAATAAATTTTTCACTTAAAATGGGTTTTAAGTTACTAAAAACGAAGTTTAAAAAAACTAGATCGAAAACGGAGTCAAAACAAAAACGGGAACGAATCCCGTTCTTTAAAAAGTGAATTTTTGAAAAAATAACCCTACGAAAACTTTAAATTTTTTCCTAGAAACTATATGAAAAAGGAAATTTTAAAAAAAGTTTATATTTTTCTGACTTTTATTTTATTTTTTATGAATTTTTTAAGTTTTTAATGAAAATAAATTATAAAAAATACTAAACGATTTTATAAAAATTTGAAAAAATTGCAGAAATTAAAATAAGCTAAGACAATCCTAGGAAAAATAAAATGAAAATTCCAGCTTATCTCAATAAGCTGGAATAAGCCCGAAAAGGCTTATAAGCTTAAAGGCCAAAAAGGCTTTATAAATTTGATAAACAAACACTCTACCGGATGAGCTATTGTAGCACAGCGGTAGAGTGTGTGTTTATAAAGGGTAGAGGGTGTTGAGGTCCAGGGTTCGAGCCCTGCTCCCTTGGACTTCCACCTTCCCCTTTTTAATTTTTTTTTGAAAACTTTTTTAACAAACTTATTAAGGACGTGAAAATAAGCAATTTTTACAACTATGACTTTTTATGAAGGCTTATAAATAAGCTATAAAAAGCACTTAAAACAGACAGAATGGCTTATTAAGCCAAAGGCACAAATGACTTTTCTTTTTGGATTTTTAAAAGAGAAAATAAGCAAACTAAAAAAGGAGAATAAGCTAAATTATAATAATCTAATCCTAATAAGCAATTATAGATGAAATTAAGCTAAATTGAAAGAAAAATAAGCTAAGGAAAGCTTAATGAGCTTCTGATGTACAAGCAGACAAGGAGGCAACTTTGGGCTTATAAATAAGCAATCTAGGGAGGGTCCTAATGCTTGAGACTCCTAGGGCTTATAAAAGAGCTTATGGGCTTTCTAGAAAAGCCAAGAGCTTAAACTGAAACCAACAGATAAGCCAGGAAAAGTAGCTTGAAAGTGACAGCTTGGCACCAGGGGAAATTTTTAGTTTTGGCAGATTAACAAATAAGCTCAAAATAAGCTGAGATTCCTACAAAGCTATCTAAACTAACTTAATATACCTAATGCATTAAGAAATAAGCAAAATCAATAAGCCATAAGCTTAAATAAGCCAATTGAGCTTTTGAGCTTAAGACTGTTTGAAAAACAGTCTTTGGACCACTTTTTAAGCTTAAAAATAAGTGAGCAAATGGATTCTTATGATGATATAAGCTAAAAATAGATCAAGATTTAAGCTCATAGAACAACAATCAGGACTCAAAAAAAGTTTGAAATTCTGGATAAGCCAGAATTAGCTTTTGAAAAGGCTAAAAATCCTTTTTTCAACTAAGTACGCAGATTTTGACTTAAACTAAAAACTACAAATGCAGCCTATTCTACTACTAACCAAAGGTATTAAAAGACTTAAAAATGACATGAAAATAAGGCCTAGCATCTATTTTAAGCTAAGGGTAAAAATAAGCTATTCTACAAAAGCCAAAATTCAACAGATTTAAGACATAGCTAATATAAACTTGGATTTTGAGATTTAAACTACAAAAGTTGATTAAAACTAATTATTAGACCTAATTTAAGCTAAATGAAACTGTCTTAAAGACCAAACCCATGACATAACCCAATTTGACCCATTTTGGGTCTTGTCCCAAACACCCCTTTAAGACTTAAAAAGGGCTTTTAAAGGGTGAGATTATGTGATTTAAGCTAAGAAACTCAAAGACAATTTATGAGACACAAATGTTAAGCTAAAATAAGCAAGATACAATAACACTTAAGCACTTAAATAAGCAAATGAAAGATTGACAGTTAAATAGCTAAAAATGACAGATTTTAAGAAAACTTGCACAGTTGGATTTTAAACTATAAGACCAGAATTTTAAGCACTAAATAACAATAATAAGCATAAATAAGCACATTAGAACATGAGATAAGCTGAAAATAAGCAAATGCAATAAAATAAGCTTAAAATAAAGGAAATAAGACTTACAAAGCCCTTTGCTCTAAACAAGGGCAAATAAGCTTTTAAAAGCTTTGTCTACAAGCTCCAGCTTATCAAAGATAAGCTGGTGGTGTCCATAAGCCCTTCCATAACTGGCTTATCTTCCAAAAAGCTATGGTATTTGAGAGTGAATTTCTTTTAGTTTTTCTATCTAATTAACTTAACTTGTTTGATTACTTACTGTTAACAACTTAACATTAAGCTTTTATAAGAGCTTGTGAACACAATTTATAACAAATTAACAACTTAATACTTGAAATTAAAAAGTAGGAGTTTGACTTAAAAACTTAAAACTTCATTAAGGCTTAAAGAAACAGGTACAATATGAAAATTAAAGACAGAATTTTATAAAAACTTTTAAAAGATTACAAGTTAAAAATCTAGATGCCTTTGAAGGCTTACAAGCTATCTATTTATACTACTTCGAAGTCTTCTTGTGCTCTCTTTCCTTCCTTCATATGTGTTTCTTTTATGAGAGAAAACACAAGTGTGTTTCTTATGTGAGGTGAATTGAAGACTCAATCTTGGCCCTTGGTTTACCCCTGTGCTTCTTTGATGCAATATAAGACGTTGGATTTGTCTTGAAACTTAAGGGATTGCCAACATGTAATGGTGAATTGAGATTAGGGTTTTAGTGGGTTAAGGGTGAAGTCTTTACCCAATGGGTAAATTGGGATTTGCATCCCTCAAGTTTCAAGACAAATCCAACGTCTTATATTGCATCAAAGAAGCACACCTTATCATTCAACTGGATCTAGTGATACCGACCAATGTTAGCTAGATGTCGGGGATGGCTCTTCATATAGTGATTTTTATTTCTAGATCAATTGGGATCACAATTAATGCCCTATCTTTACCTTTGGGATATGTTAAACAAAGTTGGTACTAGCAAGTTACCTAGGATCAACAAATAATGTACTGATTCCTTTGGTAAAGACTTGGATAGTGGACTACTTGAATATAAATTTTTATTAAGTAGTAAGTGGGTAACAGTCTCTATGGTAGGGTTAATAAGGATAAACCATTATTCTATCATCTAGATTGATTATATATTTGTAATAGGATGCTTTTACTGCCGAATGCGTTTAATTATGACCAGATGCTTCGTTGTCTAGGTTTTAGAAAGAAATTGCGCCTAAAATACTTGGAATGATATGCCGCCTCGAGATAAGCACTCATTGCACTAAATAAACAACCCAACGTTTTAATTGGATTAATCATGGTTAATACAGTTGTCTTATATTTGGCTAGACCGCTCTTCTATCTTTTGTCTATCTGTAACCTTTGCCCTTTTTGTGTTCTGAATATTTCCATTATATATGCCTTTGTCTATGTTGAATTTTGTCTAGTTTTATTCTGATTTTGTTACCGTCTGTTGAAGGTGTGATTTTATGAGATATGTGATGATTTGAGGGTTATTGTGATTTATATTCCTTTTTTGGAAAGTATTATTTTGTTATTTCAGGTTGGTTTGACCCGTGAATTTTGATAAATAAGAAATGCCGAAAAACGAGTTTGACACGTTTGTTAATGTCCAAATGAGTTTTGAAAGGGTTTAAAGTGTAAATATGTCGTGTAAATACTCTAGGTTAATGGAAAAGTATTTTTAAGGTGAATAAAAATGCTAATTAACTTTGGGGTAAATTTTACGGTTGAGTTTCACGAGTATTTAAGTGATCCCGACACGAAAAGAAAAGGCCCGAGACCACTTTGGATCCATGGCCAGTCAAGAAGTCAAAGAGGGGAACAAAATGACTTAATTTTAGCTAACTTGTCTAGGAGTTGTACATTTATATGCTTTCCACTAGAAACATTTGATCATTATCCATTTCATTTCAAAAAAATAAAAACACACACATAGGTGTGTGTGTGTGTGTTTCGTCCGCCACCCAACCACCATAAAAATTCCAACTTTGATCGAGAACGTGATATTCCGGGTTGATACGAGTGTTTGGGTATTCATTTAAACAACGTTTGGGTTGTCCGGTTCGTGTCGAAATATACATTTTTGAAGATTTTCTTGTAAGTTTTCAAATTTAAATTTCGTTTGTCCTTTTGGGTTTATTTTAATGCATAGATGTTAGTTGTACAAATTAATCGTTGTGAAAATTGATTTTTGGAAACGAAACAAAAGAAAAAAGGGTGTTTGGTTCGTGTATGGTAAAAAGAAAAAAAGATGGTTTTTGTAGTTTTGATGTTGTGGTCGTGATGGTTGAATAATATATGATGCTAGAATGCTTATTTTTAAGCTATTTCTTGGCTTATCTAGGCTTATATGTCACGTGTAGATTTCCAAAATCACTAAGAAAGTGATTTTGATTATTTTTGTATTATGGCATATGTTGTGGACTATTTTTGAGGCTTATGGTAGTAACCAAATTCGATACGTAGCTTATTAGCTTATTTTCAAGCTTGATATACGTGTTTTTGAGCTATTGGACTCACGGCCTAATAAATCTATTTAAGCTGCGGCTTAATGGGAGGGCTTATTGTGGTTCGGAATTTCGGATTATTTTCTACTTATATATGTAAATGGGCCTTGATTTTGGACTTGGATTATATTTTTTACTTATAAAAGTCCTAATGGACCCTTGTTGGGCCTTAAAGCCCAATAAGCGATATTTAGTAGTTATGAGAATTTTGACGGACTTTTGAAAGTGAAAATGTATTTACGAAGTGATATTGAATGATATTTTAAAGAAAAAGTGTTGGTAAGCGTTAAAGATTGATATTTTAGAATTTTGTCGAAAAGTGTCGAATTTGTGAAAAATTATTGAAAATAAGGTTTGAAACCTTGGAAAACGTTGTATAAACGTACGGGTCATGTCGAAATTTCGTAAAATTTTTATACTTGGAAATTTTCTTAAAAACATGATTTTTGATTTTAAATAATAAAATAATTTAATTATTTTATTTATTTAATAAATTCACTAAAAGACAAAAATATAATTTTTTTCTCGAAACTTCTCTAATGTGTTTATTATGAGTAAACGTTTCATTTTCAACCGTATAATGATTATTTTGAAGTGTCTAAGGTTTACCGAATGGACTTGTCGAGATATGTAGGTCTCAGCCCTAGATAGATCTTTTAAGCCTGTGAATGATATAGAGCACTAATGTAATCAAAAGTAACTCTGTGA
>BQNB010067906.1:0-34023 GCA_026074375.1 Tanacetum coccineum | reverse complement strand
CTTTGACACATTGGTGGATCATACCACCTGAGGAAGTTGACACAGGTTGGACTCTGAAAAGAGTCGAAAAAGGATGTGTAAATAAACAAACAAAATGATTTGTTACATATTTTTCGATCGGATCATACTTACAAGTGTAGAACAACCATAGAAACGACGACCTGGATTTTGATTAGTCCATGATGTCCTAATCACAACAAACCACACGCACAACGAACTATTTTATAATTTTTGTCTTATACTTTGCAAACCATCATTTATAATACACAAAATCGAGTCAGGGACCAATGGTGCAAGCGCTAAAGGACAAAAAATGCAACAGTAACCACCTGTTGGAAAATACAAAAAAAACGAAAACAAAAATTTAGTGAGGGACCAACGGTGAAATATGACGAAAATTTAAAATTACTAAACTGCCCATCGTTGACAAGTCAAACTAACACCCGTTACGTATAACGGGGCTCGAGGGACCAAACGGGTAAGAACAGTGACAAAAAATGACTAACGACATCGACCCTCGTTATCTAGGGACTAAATCCACAATCGGGTCTAACCTTGGGGACCAACAGTGTAATTTACCCCAAATTTTGTGATATATGCAATCTTTGCTATACATTTGTCTTTTTATGTAGTTAAAATTTCAAATTTAAAGCTTTCAAATATCGATTTTGTTGTTCTTGAAATATCTCAAAAAGATTATATCCCTTAAACTCTTGATGCTGAGATGCATCTAACTGCAAAAGGTTTGGGCAAAACAATCTAGACTGGAATAGATTGTGTCAAAGCCATGATTTTCTTCCCTCATCGTTTTCATGAGAAACTCAAAAAGAAACATTTAACGGTAAAAGACCAATTAGAATTATGGCAAAGTTTGAAAAAAGATTTGATCATCAAAGTAAGTAATTCTTCCAAAATGTCGCTATGATTAGATGCACCTCATGTTGCTAGACTTTAAAAGTGTAAGCGAGTAGAATTTCGCAATGTTTAGTATCACATCTAAATTAACATTGTGCGGAGGAAAAGATTATTGATGAAGAAGAAATATTTGACCATGAACACTTAAACATATTTGCTTTTTTAACTTCTACATCTTTTTAACTTTGGTTAACCAAATTTTACTAAAGTTCTTGTCTTAGTTGACACCACTTTCAAAAAACATGTGGTCCCAATAGATGGATTTTAGGAATAAAAGTCTAGGAAAATTGTGAGAGCTATTCCTTTTGGGTTATGATATATGTACCCCTCCGAAAACATCATTTGTACTCCCTGGTTTTTTTTTTCGGATTTTATTTTTTTTGTATTTTTATAATTTTATATATGTTATAAAACTGTGACACAGAAAAAACGGAACGAAAAATATAAAGTTTAACAGGTCAAAAGTATGAAACTGTCAAAAATTACGGAACGGAAACTGATAAAAAACTGCGTTGCACTGTAAAAAGGAAGGTAGAAAAGGAATCTTTTGTACTTTTTAACACTATACAGTGGGCCAGGGGGTACTAATAAGGGCACCCATTCCTTTTAAGATGGATAATGACTTGTACCAAAACTAGTCGAAGTCAGGTTATTCATGACAATCTACACTTTTTTGGATTTCACAACCAAACATGAATGCAGTAACTCGTGAAAGATTCAATAACTAAACCAACACAAGAACTAAAAATTAAATCAAAATATCTTGGATAGGATTTTGACAACGTGTTTTTTATTTTTTTAAACTTTGCAAATTGCTTTCATTAAACATTAAAACAGTTTGAATCCTTGTACAAAACATCAAAATTATCTTTGTTGATGTTAAGAACTCTTGATTTTCAACCATGGACGGAGGATAAGCAGGGCGGTGGCCCCTTCAAAAATTTGTGTGTTTATTATAAAGTTGTACTAAAGTTTCAAAGTTACGAGGTTTTTATGTGTTAATTTACATTTTGGCCCCTCTAAAATTTTCTTTGGGTGGGCCGGGGGGAAACATGCTTGTGTGGATCTTACTGGAGTGTCCCCTCTTGTTGGGCTCAGGGACAATGGATTTGTTGCAGGACAAGCTGCGTTGAAAGCGGAATCGAGCAAAGTTGCTACACACGAGAAAGCTTGTTTAGAGAATCAACACGTGTTTATCCCTTTTGCTTTTGATACATTTGGTTTTCTAGCACCGGAAGCAGATGAGTTTTTGAATAGGGTTCAACGGGTTGTGCAAAGTAATTTTTCGACCCCTAAGACACAAAACTTTATTTTTAGTAGGATTGGTTTTGCCATCCAAAAAGGGGTTGCGGCGCAGCTTGTTGCCTGTTTGCCCGCCATCTTATTGTAAACGTTGTTTTGATATAAATATGATTCATGTCTAATATGTTTAAGCTTTGTCCCTGTTTGCAACCCCTTTCACACACTCATCTATGAGTCTCAATCAAAAGAAGATAAAACAAATAATAATATAGTGTGATACAAGCTCAACTTGAGCTATAACTAACTAATTGATGAAGTTGTAATTCTTTTAGGATTCTTGATATGCTTTGTTGCAAAGAAGATGCATGCCTGCATGGCTTAAGTTGCATAGAGAAGATGATTGCCAAGAAAAGGTTTTTTTGATCTATGAAATAGGAAAAAGTGATATAATACCCTCTACCAAAGAAAATTATACTACCATTTACGAAAAACTAAAATTCAATGTCTTATGTTACATATACTTATGTTTCTTGCAGGACAATTGTGTAAGCATAGAGATGTCAATATGGTCCCTAAACTACTACTAACACAATGTTGTATTCATGTATCATTGTATTGAGGGTGGAACAATGGAACCATGATTTTTTTTATATAAAAGATTAGCATACCAGTGCTTATTAAGAAACTTACAAGCAACACTCCATGAATTAAAATGGGTGAAATTATCAAATAGTAACCTAGTTAGATCTGTTCTAATTAAGTCAACTTAACTTCATTTTAATTATAAAAACTACTCAAAGTTTTAATAGTGATTCATTATTATGTATTTTATATGCTATAGTGATCTAAATGAAATACTTATCAACCTTGATTATAATTTTGTGGTCATTGTTTATGTTTAGTTGTGCATTAATGAGATGTACATAAAGTTGGTTGTAAGTAGTCAAATTCAGTGGATGGGATGGTTGTTTAAAATTAATGTACAACATGTTAATGCATATATTGATATATAGATATTTTAAGCAAAATAATTTTACAAAATTAAAAAAAAAAAGTTTTGGAATTTGATGATTTTTATGGTTAATATAAAATTTGAGGAATCAAATTGAAACACTAATAAAACTTGGTTATTGTTAGGTGAAATATTCCCATTAAAATGGATAAGACCGTGCCGGTACAGACCATAAGCCCAAAATTTTCGTTTATAACCCGACCTCAAACTTTTGTAAGGATTTTAAACCCAATTAGACAAAGATGTATAACCCAATTACTCATGACATACTTCACTTGTTAAGTTTAGACGCTACAAGCTCCATGCCTAAAGACTGACCTAGAGGGTTTCTGAAGATTCACGTGAACCCGATTGATGTTTATCGTGTAGTGTAAGTTTTCATAATTTTATCAAATGAACTCGGTCACAAAACTTCATGTCATATAAATATTACTTAATCCGCTAGTTTTTTAATTTACTAGTTTTTAATGAAATCATACATTTTAGTTAAATTCATATTCATAAAAAAATAATTTGTGCACTTGATTTCTTAATGTTCTGAATCCCCAATATACATGGTCCTAAAAACACATGAACTTTTTACCCAAAAAAAAACACACGAACTCTAACTAAGAGAACACGCAACACTAGTTATAGCACCTTTTTATACACATTTCGATTAGTCATCGGTCGCAATAAGCCTTGATCAAGCTCGGAGCATAGTAAAGGTATAAAATCGATCTAACTACCACATGATCCTGCGTTTGATATTTGTACATCATGTACGCTCACTAAACTTAAATATATGTGTTTGATACATGTACATCACGTACGTGCACTAAACTTAAATGTATGTGTTTGATATTTGTACATCATGTACGCGCACTAAACTTAATTATTTTTTAGCATGAAATATTCATCCACATCACATATAAGGCTGTGCGGAGTAATAACATAAGTCACCATTCAAAGGGAGAGTCACTCCCATTTTCTTATTCCGGTGAAGCTAACTCGCGCGCGAGTTGTGGGTTGAATGGCGATCGGCTCACCACAAGTGAGTGTCTAATTCGGCCCCACATGTTTTCAAACCGTTTGGTTTATAAAAAAAAAACTTTTTTAAAAAAAACAGCTCATTTTTTACCTATAAATACTCACTACTTCTTCCATTTTTATACACAACTCTTCTTAATTATATACAATCTCTCTAAAAAATTAACACTCATTTTTTTTCAAATAACATGTGTCAACAAAACACTCCCCGACCCAACAAACGTCAACCAAGAAACCCCAACCGGAGACCAACGGAAGGCAATGGATGAAATAAGGGCAAAGATCAAGGCGAAGTATAACTTGCAGTATTAGTTTACGTTTAAGTTTTTTATTTTTCTATGTATCGTATCGTTTTTATTTTTCTATGTATCGTATCGTTTTTTATTTTTCTATGTATCGTATTGTTTTTATTTTTTAATGTATCGTTCAAGTTTTTAATCTACGAATAAAAGTTTTTATTTAGTTAACGTTTTTATTAATTTCGTACGTTTACGTTTACGTTTTTAATTTATGAATGAAAGTAAATTAAATAAAAAAAATGATGTGTAAGGTAAGTCTGGTATGAAAGGTGAGTGTTAAAACGGTTGAAAGGTGAGTGGTAAAGTTAGAGAGAAAAAGCTGACGTGGCGCTGAGGTGGATGGTGAGTGATACTTCCTTACTCCATCCAGCCTAAAAGATAACTCGTACACTATTAATTGATCCACTCAAAATAAGCATCACTAAATTTTTAAAAGATACATATCCACCCACATAAACACTAATTTTTAAGTGGGGTTGCTTTCTACTTTTCTAGTATTGTATACTTGACAACACATATACGATGGTCACATGTTGATGCAGGCTTACTTTTCAATCCCATTATCGTAAATATATATATTAAATGTAACCCTAAATGGCAAACCCTTATATAAAGTACACCCACTTTCTTGTGCAGCATATACCCAATTTAGGTCTATTGCACTCTGCCGTCATGTAGAGTATAGCTTCAGAATTATGTTTTCTTTTTCTGTCACATATTTTACTTCTTTTGATATTATAGATAGTTATAGGTTCGACATGGATTTGTTGTTTTTACTGGATCTGTACGATGAAATCTTACACGTGGTTCCTTGGATTCGGGTATGATATTTTTCGACCATGATTCCCCTGTTTAAAATAATCTGTGTTAATTGTCTGTAATATGATTAGGCGACATATGATGCTTCGAAGGTAAGGTAGAAGAAGCATCGTTGTTGTCAAAATCATATTAGACAATTTTACACGCTTCTTTGCAAAGAAGGTAAAATAGATGGGATGATTTCTCGTCCCTTTGCAAAGAAGGTAAGATAGAAGTCTTACATCGGCTCAGTTTGAAGAAGCCGATGATGTTATTATCGAAGCTGAGAATGTTATCATCTGACTGTGGATTTTATCGCCGAGAAGGAAATGTGGTGATAAAAAAAACGATGATGTTATTATCGAAGCTGAGAATGTTATCATCTGACTATGCATTTTATCGCCGAGAAGGAGATGTGGTGATAAAAAGAATAAATTTTGTGTTGTCAAAATCATATTTGGTTTATCTTTTATGTTAAATTTGTATTGAATGTGCAATGAAATCTATTTCTTAAAGGTTTTATTTATTTATTTGTAAGGTATATTAATCTTGATTAACCGCATTGTGTATACTGTTTTTATTGTTATTGATTAAACCTTTTATAAGGTAGCAAAAATGTCTTTGATATGCATTCTGAAGTTAATTTCTACTAGTATTCTGGTCAAATACTTATATCATTAGTACCCTATAAAATGTTTATATAGTGATCTTGATGTTTAATTAACAACACATAGTATATTTAACAAAAGAAAAATGATATGTCCTTTTATAAATGAGAGTTGCTAGAACCACAAAAAGACTTCCACACAAATTTTCACAAAATGATTTGTCACATGTTTAGTGGATGTATTTAAGAAAGAGAATTCAAAAGTAAGAAAGAGAATACCACTAAACATGTGACAAATCATTTTGTGAAAAGTTTTGTGGAAGTCTTTTTGTGGTTCTAGCAACACTTGTGTGACACGTGTTGTATAGTTATGGGTAGGAGGATGAGTAAGATTATGTAGGAGGATGTGTTTGGAGGTTGTTGAGGAAAATGAACAATTTGCTCGACATTTGGTCAGTTTGATCTTACATGGTGATTTGGGCCTCCTCTAAAAGTATTTATCAATTTTATTTTGTCACAATGCGTGTCAAAATGAGTATTTGGTTTGACAGTTGTGTCGAACCGTTTAGAGTCTATATTAATGGTGATTGAAGGCGAAAGATGCATCACTTGTATAGACAATATCTAGCGTTTGGAACTTAAGCGATCAAATGTTGTCACTCTTTTTTACCATACCATGCTATATATAGTTTTTTTTCCCTTGTATTGGTTTTATGGAGTGTGAAGTCTAAGGGTTTTATTGTATTGGACTATTGGTAACTTTTATATGTTATGATTCCTTAAATTTATAAATAAAATGAAATTTTTATCCGTAGTGAATGAGAGTTGGGAACGGTCGTGCCATTGGCCTCGTGCCGTTGGCAAAAATAGCCAAAAAGTGGTGATACGTTAGCACAAACCACAACGGCACCACAAATCCTTTGCCACCATATTTTGTGCGGTGGCCGTTGGCACCAGAAAATATGATGCCGTTGGTACACATATACCCCACTAAATCATAAAAAAACAAAATAAAAAAAAAAGAAAAACGCATTTTGGGCTGGTTGTTTGGCGCCAACCAAAAACGCCACCATACCCAAACAATGGAACTACTTGGCGTATAGGAACCATGTTGAGCCACGACAAATTTAGTATACAGAGTCATCAACTACCATTTGTGCGGCCCAACTCAAGTTGGCCCAACAAGCAATCAGATCGGCCGTTACGGCTGTTTCTATACTAATTTAATCATTTAATCAATAATAAAACTAAAATAGCATTATTGCATTAATATTGCGACAAAAAGCCAGCCCATGAAGGGCCATAGTAAAAAAAGCTCAAAAAAATCCCAACAAGCAAAGTAGCCCAGCAGTTTTGTGTAACACTTTCGGTTGTATTTCCTTTTAAACGCTTCAATCTCTAAGATATGGGTGTTGATCAGTTAAGTTATGGGGTTATTCGGTTAGATTATTTCGGTTATAAAAAAATTATTTCGGTTATAAAAGAAATTATTTCGGTTATAAAAAAAATTTGGTCAACGCGAGAACCAAACCGAAACAAAAATCGAATTTGAATTCGGTTCGGTTTTCGGGCTGACTCGAATAACCCGAATTGCACAATTTATTTAAAAAAAATAAATGTTAAATAGATATTTAGCCAAAAAAAAATAAAAGTATAAACAGTGTTTTTTAATATTAGGATAAAATTTTAATGGTTTTCTTATATATATAAGTATAATATATGGCGTTTGACTGTTTTCAGGCTTCTGGGCAACCTACAATCACAGAGACCATTATTGTGTTTAAGTGAAACTATGTTGGACCACAAACCAATCCCCACATACTTTACACTTGCAGATCTTTTGGAACATCAGCTTTGTCATAACCCTACATAGATCTTTCTCTTTTTAGAACATCCTCTTTGTCCTCAAATATGTTTCTTGTTTTTTTTTATCAAAAATGGCAAATAACATGTGTATGTCCGCTATCTAAGAAGGTATGTCTGATTTTGCAACCTCTTTAATAGCCCTAATTGTTCAATGTCAGAATATAATTTTAAATATTATTGGATTCTTAAAATAGTTATTTTATTGTTGTTTATTGTTTTGTTTCATAAACTAATTAGGGTTTTCAATTATTAAAATTAAAATTAGTGTTTTCAATTATTTTAATTAAAATTAGGATTTTTAATTTATTGTGGCCTAATATAGGTTGTTTGTTTAATATTTCCTAAATATCGTGTTTGATTTAATTATGACAGATGATATGCCTATCATTGATAAAGTTGTCTTTAAAATACATAAAAAAGGGGTTTTTGAATTTGTTCCTCTAAGGTATGTAAATGGGGTAGTTTATAGTGTTTCTGCATTCACTTGTGATAGGGATATATTCCCTACATGCCTAGATTGGATTTTGTCTAAGATAAGTGAAGAAAAATGGGCTTTGTTTTATTGTTTACCAAACAAACAACTAGAACATGGTTTGAAGTTAATCCACACTAACAACGATGTCCACTTTCTTTGCTGATGTTGAACTGAATAGTAAGATTCACCTCTATATTGCTCATAAGCAACAACCTTTACAGAGGTTTTATTTAAAAAACATGGTTTGGGTAGAAGAGGATGCTGGGTTGCGCTGCTATAGTTCTAGTCCATCTACTACTAGAATTAAAAAAAAAGAGGTAACACAAGTCGCAAAGGAAAAGAAATAAGGTATGAACTACCAGAGTGTACACCTACCAAGGACGATACCTTACATTTCTCTAGTTCAACTCCAATTAGCAGTAAGTTTAAAAGGAATAGTAGTAAAAAAATCAAAGAGGGTTTAAGGAAAAAAGGGAAGGCAGTAGGGAGAACGTTGATTGACTCGTGTGATAAGGGGAAGAAAAAGTGGACGAATTCCCGGCCGCTACACCTACCAAGGAACATCAGGTTGTTGTTACAAATTACAAGAGAGTCATTGTTAACGGAAAAGCCAAAATGGTTGAGGTTGTTGCTCCTATTCAAGAGAACGTAAATGTTGGAATCAAACAGGAAGATAGAAGAAGGAAAAATATGCTTGGTTCAATGGCCCCTACTAACTTTGTGAAAAATCCTGTGGTGTCGGCATCAATGGGTCAGGGATCAAGTGTTAAGGTTTGTTAATTAACTTTATCGGATTTAATTTTTTAAAATTAGCATAACAAAAAACGTCTATGTTACCATTGATAACTTGTAATTGTTTTATAAATGAAGATGCAAGTGTAGTATTTCTAATGGAGTAGTTTGATCAGTGTCAAGTTCATCAGGTCCAAGATTTTGACTATCTTGATAATATGTACTTTTTAAGAAAAACAAGCTATGTTGTTATATTTTGTGATTGAATATGATGGTGGAATCCTGTAGGATCTACCAAGACATTAAGTACTGTAATATGTAGGCTTAAGAACTTATTACCTAATATAATGTTAGTAGTGTTTGTCAATTTTTGTATACAACATGCTTGTTAAACATTTAATATTCTATGGTAAAATTTAGGGGTGAGCAAAAGAAACCGAAAAAATCGAAACCGAACCAAAAACCGAAAAAACCAAACTGAAAAAACCGACCGAAAACTAGAAACCGATGGTTCGGTTTTTAATTTTTCAAAAACCGAAAAATTTCGGTTCGGTTTCGGTTTTTGTCCAAAAACCGAACCGAACCGAACCAAACCAATTTTATAATAATACATAATTAATGTAATATAAATAAATAAATAATAAATTAAAATTTTAAATTTATATTTATTTTATGGATGAAATTGTAATATATGTATTATGTTAATGTTTATATATGTGTTTGTTGTGTACGTGATATATCGTTACATATATGACAATGATCATACTATGTGTATTTTCACATCTACGTGTGTTTTTCTCATTTATATGTGTATAATTGTATAATTTTGTGTAAACATTATTAGGCTAATATTAACAAATTTTTATTTATAAAAATAACAAATTTTCTATGTAAAACAAGTTTATTAATATAAATTAGCCACAACCAAATATAAACGGTTTGAAACCGAAAAAACCGAAAAACCGAACCGCAAAAACCGAGAAACCGAAAAAACCGAACCTCCAAAAACCGAGCGGTTTCGGATTTTGGTTTTATAAAAACCGAATATTTCGGTTCGGTTTCGGTTTTAGCCAAAAACCGACCCAAACCGAACTGTGCACACCCCTAGTAAAATTTATGCTGTAAATAATAATAAAAAACTTTAGAATATGCTTACCGCAACACCGAAGGTGTATGTAGACAATTATTTTTTTTGTCAAAACCGAAGGTAAAACAGTCAAACACCATACTTGTCACTTTTTGTCATTGTATGTAGACAACTATTTTTTTGCCATTGTGTCGCTCAACTTTTGAATTCGTGCTATTGTGTGTATTCTGCGACTATTTCTGCATGTAAAATGACCATTTTACCTTTCAAATTTTGAAAAAAGTGAAGGTAAAATGGTCACAAAATACACACAATGGCACGAATTTAAAAGTTGAACGACACAATGGCAAAAAAAATAGTTGTCTACATACAATGACAAAAAGTGACAAGTATAGTACATTTTTAAGCAATTAACCCAAATATATATATATATATATATATATATATATATATATATATATATATATATAAATATATATTTATAATATATATAGATATAATATCTAATTTTTATATTATATATAAAATTTGGTTTTTCGGTATCGGTTCCGATTCAGATTGTCAAACCCATATCCGACCTGAAAACCAAATTTGTAGTTCGGTTCAGTTCGATTTTGACAAATTCGGTTCGGTTTTTAGTTCAATTCGGTTATTTTCGGTTCGGTTTCGGTTTTCGATTTATTCGGTTATTTCGATTTTGCTGCTCACCCCTAATAATGTACGTCTATACATAAAATTATTTGATTGTTATTCAATGCAAAATTCATTAATGTTGTGTTGCGTTTGTTTGATAAAAAAAAATATTTACAAAACAACCTTTAAACTATGTAACGAGTTATAAAAATTATTCTGAACTTTCTATTATTTACGATTTTTTTCTACAACAAACTTTATTTATCAAATATTTAGCGGTTTCTTTAATAAAAAGATATACCAACAAAAAGGTGGATTACAAACAAAACGAGCCCGATATTAATATATTTTTTATGGGCATAAGATTTTTGTAACGTTTACAACGAATTAAGTAGTTATAAACATTCAGGAAATAATTAATTCACAAGGAGATTTTGATGTTGTTAAATGAATTTTCTGTCTCTCAATATTCAAGGCCTTAGAAACAAGGCTAAACGAAGATGGATTAAGGAGTTATATCAGAAGCATATAATTAATTTTGCCTCTATTCAAGAAACTAAAGCGGAGAGTATTAGTTTACTCACCATTAAGGATTTATGGGGAAATCAGATGTTTGACCATGTTGTAGGATCTTCAGTCGGTTGTTCAGGAGGTATCTTATGTATGTGGAATCCTAACATGTTCGTTAAAGAGCAAGTTTCTACTTGTGATTATTTTGTTGCTTTGATGGGCACTTGGGCTCCAACCTCTTCTAAGCTTCTTATTATATCCGTTTATGCTCCTCAAGAGTTGAATGAAAGGCGTGATTTATGGGATTATCTTCGTACGATTATTGATAGATGGGAAGGTGATACCGTGATTATGGGTGACTTTAACGAAGTTCGTTCGGAACATGAAAGGTTTGGTTCTACGTTTAATAGGCAAGGGGCTATTGCTTTTAACAATTTTATTTCTTCGGCATGTTTAATTGATCTTCCCCTAGAAGGTTATGCTTTTACATGGGCTCACAAGTCGGCTTCAAAGATGAGTAAATTAGACCGTTATCTTATTTCAGAAGGTGTTTTGGATTTATTTCCACATCTTTCAGCTCTATGTTTGGATCGACACCTTTCTGATCACCGTCCTATCCTTATGCGGGAAACAAATTATGATTATGGTCCTTCTCCATTTCGGTTTTTCCATTCTTGGTTTGCCATGGAGGGTTTCAATTCTTTTGTGGAAACTACCTGGAAGTCATTAAATATTGTTGAGCCAAACGGTTTAATTCGGTTGAAGAAAAAGTTGCAAGCTCTCAAGATTGCTATCAAGGCCTGGTCGAAAGAAGCTAACAAAAGGTCAAATGACAGGAAGATCAACATTCAACAAAATCTCTCAGAAGTTGATAAGCTTATTGATCAAGGAAAGAGTAATGATGAGATTCTTATCAAAAGAATCACGCTTCTTAATGATCTTCAGGAGCTTAATAATAGGAACGCCATGGAGATTTCTCAAAAAGCCAAAATCCGATGGTCCATTGAAGGTGATGAAAACTCCAAATATTTCCATGGTATTATGAATAAAAAGAGATCCCAACTCGCCATTCGTGGGACTCTTGCTAATGGGGAATGGATTTCGGAACCTCACAGAGTCAAAAATGAATTTTTTACTCATTTCAAGAAGCAATTTTCGCCTATCCAAGCTCCTAGTATCTGCTTTGACTTCACTTTTCCAACTCGCCTATCTTCAGATCAAGTTCAAGATTTGGAGCGTCCTGTTACTTATGAAGAGGTCAAAAGGGCTGTTTGGGATTGTGGCACCAACAAATCACCTGGGCCAGATGGATTTTCCTTTGAATTTTACCGTAAGTATTGGACAACAATTGATGATGATGTGTTTCAAGCTGTCAGAGATTTTTTTGTGAATGGGCACTTCCCTAGAGGATGCAACTCTTCTTTTATAGCCCTTATTCCCAAGATCCAAGATGCCAAATTTGTGAAAGACTTTCGTCCTATAAGTCTTATTGGGAGCGTTTACAAAATCATAGCAAAAATTTTGGCCAACAGATTATGTCTAGTTCTGCCTTATCTCATAAGTGATGTTCAATCGGCTTTTGTTGCTAATCGTCAAATTCTTGATGGGCCTTTCATTCTTAATGAGCTTCTATCTTGGTGTAAGTTTAAAAAGCTAAATGGGATGATTTTTAAGGTGGACTTTGAAAAGGCTTTTGATTCTGTGAAATGGGACTACTTAGATGAGACCCTAAAGGCTTTTGGTTTTGGCTTAAAATGGCGTAATTGGATCAGTAGTTGTCTTAATAACGCCATGGGATCGGTGCTCGTTAACGGTAGCCCTACTTTGGA
Organism: Tanacetum coccineum; assembly: GCA_026074375.1. Taxonomy (NCBI): domain Eukaryota; kingdom Viridiplantae; phylum Streptophyta; class Magnoliopsida; order Asterales; family Asteraceae; genus Tanacetum; species Tanacetum coccineum. The sequence goes on along the minus strand of BQNB010067906.1, from coordinate 20,989 downwards.
GTTCCAGTTCCATAAAGGCTTAAAGCAAGGTGATCCCATCTCTCCTTTTTTATTTATTTTGATTATGGAAACTCTTCACCTCACGTTCAAGAGAGTCTTAAACGCCGGTTTATATAAAGGTATCTCTCTAAACGACTCTTTCACGATCTCTCATTTGTTTTATGCGGATGACGTAGTCTTTATTGGTGAGTGGAACAACAATAACATTCAAACTTTATTGAGTGTTTTGAGGTGTTTCTACTTAGCTTCAGGCCTTAAAATTAATCTTCACAAAAGCAAATTGATGGGGATTGGTGTTAGCTCAAATGTTGTTGCAGCTGCAGCTTCTTTGATTGGCTGCTCTATTTTAACTGCTCCCTTCAATTATCTTGGCGTGAAGGTTGGTAGCAACATGTCAAGAATTAACTCGTGGGACGATGTTATCTCTAAGGTTTCTTCGAGATTGTCCAAATGGAAGCTTAAACTCCTTTCTATAGGCGGCCGCCTTACCCTTTTAAAGTCGGTTCTTACCTCGATTCCGCTTTATCATATGTCTATATTCAAGGTTCCAATTGGCGTGTTAAATCATTTGGAATCTATTCGTCGGAATTTCTTTTATGGAGTTGATGGTTCTGATAGGAAGCTTGCTTGGATTGGCTGGAATATGGTTCTAACCTCAAAAAAGAATGGTGGTCTTGGTGTCTCTAGTTTTTTGGCACATAATCGCGCTCTCATTTTCAAGTGGGTTTGGAGATTTCTAACTGATGGTTCGTCTTTGTGGACTCGTTTTATTAAGGCCATCTTTGGTAACAAAGGAGCTTTAGATACTCATAAGTTGATTCCCAGAAGATCTCCATAGCAAGACGTAATTCTTGCTATTCATTCGCTTTAAAGTAAAGGTATAAATCTTATGGATTTCATTCAAAAAAAAGTTGGCAACGGTGAGAATACTTCTTTTTGGGATGATTCTTGGTTAGGAGAGGTTGCGTTGAAGGTTCTTTATAAAAGGTTATATGCTTTAGAGATGTGTAAATCTATTAGTGTGGCCGAGAAAATAGGTCATCCCTCTTTGTCTCATTCTTTTCGTAGGATGCCAAGAGGTGGTGTGAAGCAGGAAAATTATGGTTTACTTTGCTCGAAAGTTGCTGATCTTGTGCTATCAAATATATCAGATAGATGGTGTTGGTCTTTAGAAGGCTCACAAGAGTTTTCGGTTAAATTCTCTCGCATCTTAATTGATAATACAATCTTGCCGAAAGCTGAAGTTCCAACTAGATGGCTTAGAGTCGTTCCCATCAAGGTAAATGTTCTTGCTTGGAGGGTTTGCTTGGATAAATTACCTACTAGAGCTAATCTTTCGCTTAGAAGAATTGATATTTCATCAATTGCTTGTCCCTTTTGTAATTCGGCTGTGGAATCCACTTCCCATATTTTTTTTGCTTGTCCTTTGGCTCGCCAAGTTTGAAGAAAAATTTTGATTTTGTGGGAACTTGAAGATGTGGCTTTTAACTCCTATAACGAGTGGCTCATCTGGATTGTCAATATTCGTTTACATAAGCAATTGAAGGTGTTCTTTGAAGGAATTTGTTACGTGATGTGGTGGTTAATTTGACGCTTCAGAAATCAATTGCTCTTTGGGAATTCTCAACCAATGAGTGCTCTCTTATTCGATGATGTAGTTCAATTTTCTTATACATGGTGCTCTAGTCGATCTAAGTGTAATGTTAATTGGGTCACTTGGTTACAAAACATTAATTTTGTTATTTTGTAATCTTTTCTAGCTTCTTGCTAGTGTTTTAATAAAAATCTGCTGTTAAAAACTCAAATATTATAACTAAATTCTACCGCACACAACCTAAACAATAAAGCCACGTCGCAACGCGCGGTTTTTTCAACTTTTCTCGTTTTCATAGATAGTCATTATATTTATGGTGAATATTGAATTATAGTTTGTAAGCCCATTTATGGTCTTAACTGGTCAAACTTAGGGGCCCATTTATGTAACACCCCACCTGAAACGGCTGAAAGGTCACATTTATAAAACCAAACGAGCAAGCGGGGACTTTATTAATAAAATAGTTTATTTAAGTTCATAATGGCTTCCAAGCGAAATATAAATCCAAAATTCAAAGTCTAATCAACTATAAATGAAATGTGAAGATATATTATCGAGTTGGTACAATAAGGGGGTGTTTACTAAATTAAGTGGCTTGGAGATATAACTTATGAGCCACTTAATTGAGAGAGTGAGATTTTTATGACCCTACCCATTAAGATGAAACAAGGGATTGAGCCCACTCATTAAGTGGTAACAAAGGAAAAAGAAACACCCGAGCATCTCCAATTTTAACACTAAATAATGTAAAAAAAAACATTTTTAAAGCACATACTTGCACTAAATATAAGTTACTCCAATGTATAACACTAAACTTTTGCAAAATATTTTTAACTAGTTTAAAGTACATGTCGACATGATTAAAAGAAAAAAATAGTTGAAATAATACATATTAATATTGGGCTCATTGTAAACGTATTGATTGTAGACTTATAAAAATATACTAGTTTATATAAATTAATTTTTTATTTTTTTAGTCAACCAAATATGATGAATTTAAATAGGGTAAAAGTCGAAAAATACCCACAAACTTTCAAAAATGTCTCGACATCAACAACGAACTAAATTTCGTCCTACCTACACCAACGAACTTGTTTGTTTTGTGGCAATATGACCAATATAACCGGCTAACATTTCCACGTCATTTATTATTATTTTTTATCTAAATCTGATCATAAACTCCACCATGACATTGAAATGACCTTTATACCCCCTATTATAACTTCTTCCTTCCTCATGGTGACCAAATCTATAGCTTTTCACGTGGTAGCAGCAACCGCACACTGTCCACACACCCTGTAAAATTAACTCTACATAAGATCTAGTTATCACTCCTCATATAAAACCCCAGATCTCATCACACGGTAAAAAAATTAACCAAAACCTTCTTCAATCACAACCCAAAAAACACCATCACAAAAAACAAAACTAGTACCAAAACCCAGAAATCCCCAACCTTCGTCTTAATTCACATCAACAACTTCAAATATAAAAATCCCATACCACAAAATCATTCACAAAAGATCGCATCATCCCGTGCTGTTAAACCACAATCAAAAGTCAAAACAAAACCATGCCAAAATCAAAACAACTCATCCACAAACCAGATTAGACACATATCCCAATCATCATCACAAAAAAATTCAGATCCGTGGTGCCAAACGATCACGCCACGAGACAAGATAATTTTTTTACTAGTTTAATATGAATATGGTTAGGATGTGCTTCCTTGCATTTTGTAGATCAGGATTTGGCATGAAGATTTGTTGTTAAGGGTTGTCTGTTAAAGCGGAAGAATGTGGGACCCACTTGACTTTTATTGGTGTACTGACTTGTGTTTAATTAATTTAAAAAAAGGGTCCAGCGTGGAAGATAACTATCACGGTGTCAGTCAAAATTTATGATATGAGTGATATTAGAACAATATTTGAAAGTTCGTTGGTGTAGGTAGAACGAAATTTAGTTCGTTGGTGATGTCGGGACATTTTTGAAAGTTCGTGGGTATTTTTTGACTTTTACCCATTTAAATAAGGTAAATATTATTAATGACAGGCATAGTATAACACTATATTTAGTGTTTTACTATTCATTGCAACAAAATAATGCTAAAGATAGTGCTAACATTTGAGAAATATTTTTGTACATTTTAGCACTAAGTTAGTGCAAAAAGGAAATTTAGTGCTTATATTGAAGATGCATCAAGAGTTCCTAAACGTATGTATGATAGTCATATGAATAACTAAAAAAATTGCCAAACAAACCTAGTTATCAAACCCTTTTACCAATCCAAACTAAATGTTTTCAATTTACAAAAATGACCCATCGTGCCTCATCCTGGGCATCCCGGCGCACACAAGACTATGGTCAGTGCCCAAGCCTTTGCATCCAGACTATGCATTTTTATTGATTCATTTTCTTTGCAAATTCAATAAAAAAAACCCACCTAGCCCATTTTCTAGGTTTTGATACGCATATGCATCGAGGCACACAAAATTTATGCATCAAGGTGCACAAATCTAAAATACATCGAGGCGCAAAAAAATTATGCATCAAGGCGCACAAGCTTATACTGCTTAAGAGCCGTTGGATATACCAAGTGTCTTAAATCTAACTAATGATTATGAAATTTAATTTTGATAAAATAAATATGCGCGGTTCATTTTTATAATCTTATATGATTAAAGGTCTATTTCAAAAAATTTCTCACTAACTAAACTTTTACTTTTGCCAATAGTGTACTTGATGTCCGTTTTTCTCCAGGCCCAAATTTTTTCTTATCAAGGTTACTATCGTAATTTCCTAGAAGATCAAACCCTAGATGGTTAACCCTTATATCAAGTTCATTAGCCGCTTGTATAGCATATACTGATTTGGGTGCCGCCATGGTAACCTCGCTTCAGATTCATTTTTTTCTCTTTTATATTTCTTTCACATATTTGGCTACTTTTGAATATTTTAAATTACTTGGTGTTGATAGAAGAAGCTGGATATTTTGGCTTTGATTCTGGGTTACATAAGGTGATGGTTTTTCCATTGGATCTGTTCATCATAAAAAAGTAAGATAGAGGCAGTTTATGACCTCGGTTTGAAGATGCTGGGGATGTTATCACGAGAAGCATCAATTAGCATAAGTAGCCAAGAGCAAATAAATCTAACTCCAATGAAAAAGAGCAAATAATGACCTGGGAGTGTTTTGTCTCGTGATAACATCTTTAGTAAAAAACTCAAGATGCTATGACGAGACAAAACACTCCCTGGTCATTATTTGCTCTTCCTCTTTGGCATTAGATCGAAGATTAGCAGGATGATGTATATGAAAATAAATAGAAATAAAAAACATTGTATTTTGTTTGTTACATGATGTATGGATCCTGTATTTGTAATATTCTTGTTGTATATACAGTGTGAAATCTTCTTTTGGAAATCTTCTTGTGATGCATCTATTTTATTGTTTTTCGTCCTGTTCACCAAATGTCTAATATGTTATTGAGGTATAAAGGTATGATCTGTTTAGTTCATTGCTTCTATCACTTTTAAAAACTCACCCGCAACCCGACCCGATAAAGAATCGGGTTGTCGGGTTCGGATGATATTTGGGTCGGGTTATATCGGGTCGGGTGATTCGGGTTATCGAGTCACCTTTACTAAATTTAAACTGTCATTAATTATTGTGTTTATAGTTTATTATTTTGAATTTATCTCGTTAGCCGTCTTGATTGTCACTGTGAAAACATGAGATACTTGCAATTGCTCTACGAAAAAGATACTGCAAGTTGGCTTGAATTAATATACTTACGATCAAGAATGCTATATACGGCTGCCATTGTTGTATTTAAAGTTTGATGGTGTACTGGTAATCTGCTACTATTATAAACCATTATAATTTCATATTTACATAGAACCATCAATGTAGCAAACATTTATATACCATTCCAAATGTTCCATGCGTCTCGTATTGTCTTTTAAAAGTAATAATAAAAAACTAAAAATTATTTTTCGGGTCTTATCGGGTTGACCCGATAACGTCAAATATCTAACCCGAACCCGACCCGATAACAATATCGGGTTATCGGGTTCAGGTCAAAGCAACCCAGTAAGATTTTTTTATCCCGATTAGGCTTGTCGGGTTCGGGTTCGGGTCAGGTCAACCTCACCCTACTGACACCCCTAGACCCATGTGACACCCCTAATCACAACCAAGTTCCTAACTCTAATTTTATTTTTTATTAGGCACTCTCCTAACAACTCTCTTGTCCGACTTCATTGTCTTTTAACTCTCAATATAGGACCTCCTCTTACCATGATCGACACCCACCTTTCACCTGTATTATCTTTAACTGACAAATTGCTTACGGTTCATAACATAAATTCCCTTGTTCCTGACAAACTTGATGTTGATAGACTCACTTACTCCTATAGGGTTTAGTTTTTTTAGAATCATTGTGATTTGTGAAGGTATTGAAGTCATTATTCATATGAAAGGCGAATTTACAAGTGGGGTTCTTGCGGCTCCTCCAACGATTGAATGGTTGAAAGTTGACTGCATTGTCATGGATCTTCTTGACACTATTTGTACTCTTTAAGAATGCCTCGTTGTGGCCGAAACCAAAACCATCAAAGAGGCTTGGGATCATCTTGAGAAGATCTTTCTTGATAACAAATGTACAAAAACTATTGCCTTGAAAGGTAAATTACGTATGAACCAACTAGATGATTTAACTACTGATGCATACTTTAGGAAGATTGAATATATTACAACAATTTTGGCTAATCTTGGATCTCCTATGAATAGTGACGATGTTGTCTCTCATGCCATTCATGGCTTTAGTGACAAATACTAACAAGTTGCTAGCGTTATAGCCCACAGGGTTCCTTTTCTGGATCTTAATACAGTTAGATCCATGGTTACAACCGAAGAGATGTGGCTAAAGAACAACACTCAAGCTACTCCTACCGATTCTACTTCATATTCACCAACAACGCTTTTAGCGAAAAGCACATCTCAATCTCGACGTGGTGGCCGAGACAACCATAATCAATGCTCATATTAGCCCTGGGTTTGTCATAATTTTGCTAAAAGTTATTGTCGATATGTTCCCACTTGTAAGTTTTGCATGTTTCTCCTACTCATGCTCAACCGCATAATACCAATTCTTTGTGGAGTAATACTACATGACCAAACCAAATATTGGTCCTTTTAACACATTTGTTGGTAACTTATCATAGGCCCAAATGTTACACATTATCTGAACGCCCATTTCTTAACTCGGATTTTTTTTCTTTTTATAACGACATGACCTGAAATGACCTCCAGTTACTATTGAAGTATTATTTTACTTCTAATAAGAATCAGGCCTTAAAAGTATTTTTATATGAAACTAAACTCATTTACCTTTCTAATGATAGGTGGCACAAAACCCACTGATTGTATGGTTCATTTTATACACAATTAACAAACATAGAACAAAATCAACAAACCTTCTAAGTCACTTAGTCGACGGCTGGCCATCTTGGCAGGCGGCTATCAACCCTAGCCAGTGGCTAAGTGCCTTGGGAAGGTACCAGCCGCACGGCTGAGACTCTTAGGCGGCGGCAGAGTCCAGTTTACAGGTTTTCCTGCAAACTTTCATACTTTGCTTCCGAAATCCTTTTTCCGCAAATACTTACTTGACCAAAACAATACAAAACCATTCTTAAGATAACCATAATATTACCATAAGTATTATAAGACTTCATACAAGTTTTGACCCAACATCATCCGAAAATGGGTAAGTACGGTTAATTTCCAAACACCCCTTCTAACCATTTTAACAAGACACTATACAAATATACATAGACATTTACTTCAATATTATAACCTGGACTTTGACACTTGACAACAACATTTATAAACCATTTTATGACACTTGAGGGTTCAAATTTAATTAAGATCGACACCTAGTACTAATATCATTTGCATACAAACCGGATAAAGACTGATCCGTAAGCTTTCACTTAGTAAGTAACCCGCAATATTATATTATCACAAATGACATAATCAAATTCATACTTATACATCATGTCAATATCACTTAACCATTCACACATATCATTTGCATACTTAGCTCAATAATCTTCAATCACTTGCATACAAAGCACCATAACAATATCAAGCTTATCAACACATCATAAGTCATAAACTACATACTTACCTTCATTAGTCCCATGACTAAATAAAGAACACCCTTTACTATAACCTATCTAGCCTAGTTTCATGTCCATATTTAAGCCTCTATATTATGGGTTTTCTATACCATAACTAGATTAACATAAAGCGGAAATAACAATTAATCTAGGGCAAGAAAGAAACAAAATCCTAAAGGATCTTAACCTAATAAATAAAAGCAACTTAAAATAAATAAATAAATAAATAAGAAAATATTAACCTTTGAGAAAATCGGATTTCTCACACACATACCACCTTGGTCGAACTTAGAGGCAAGTACTCAAACGAGAGTACCTCTAATAGCTTACACCCACAAACCAAAGAGAAAAGGGATTCGAACTCCTAAGATCTCGTTACACGAGTTGACTCTTACAAGGAGTAGGAATGAGAAAGAGATAATGAGCAAATAAAGCCTTGGCATGCCTCTCTATTTATGTGGAGAGGAAAGGACTTGGAATAGCTCTTTGGAGGAATGTGGGACCCCCCTAAAAAAATGTCCCATGGGTCCCTTATGGGTCTTCTCGGCCCGTTTAACTTAATACACATTGTATTGGTTCATATTCACCCCATGTTTCTTTATAATTAGCTTCTAATTAATTTAACCAACTATTAATAAATTAATAAACTAATTAATTATACATATAATATTAATTCTAATTAATATTTTCTCTCTTTTATTATTTCTCTTAACCGTTCACTGAGGGTAACCCAAAAATGACTCTACTTTTAATGACAGTCTTACCAAATAGTTATGAACTTGGACACTAAATCCAACAGTCTCCTACTTGGACAAGTCATCATATATAATTGGTCTAAGTCTATCCTGATTAACTAAGTAGATACTGCCATCCAATGCAACTGTCAAACTCTGAATCATATCTTAGAGACAGCCCTTAGATAAGTGATCAACTATTCCTTTGTTCTACTAATATCGTATGAACTCGAGACATGGATTTTGATCAATCTCTAGGTTCATGGCAACGGGGTGATAAATATGGTGGTGGTGTTCGTTGGAGATGAGGGTGGTGGTTGGATCGGGTGGCGGTAGGCGGTTGGAGTGGTGGCCGGAGGTTGGCCGGATCCGGCGACGGCGCCGAAAAAAGAGAGAGGATGAGATGTATGTGTGTGTAGGGTTATAAAAATGGGAAAACCCTAATGTATTTCTTTTTATATATTCAAAATTTATAAAACATAGTGACAAGTCCAAAAGAGATGAGGGTTAATTGTGTAAATATTTTCACAGGGACCAAAAGTGTAATCTTTTATAAAAGAATGGTCCGGGACTCGTTTAGGCTAGTTAACGGTTAATTCAATACACGAAAGTTACACCATTGTGTTTAAAATGAATTTTCCACGAAAATGAGTATTTACATGATGGTATTTCAGAAATGTTTCATAACATTTATTTAAAATGTTTGTTATTCTTTTGTTATCCCGGTTATGCTTTGTTCGAAAAGAAAAGAAATAATAAACTTTAACTTGAATATTCGCGTTTTTAGCAAACTTTTTATGAATAAAATGATAAATAATTTATTAAATATATTTATTTAATAACGGAGATAATTAAATGTAATTTAATTATTTTCGTATTGGTACGCATTGTTTTCGTTTTTAAAATTTTGCGGGGGTATTTTAGTCATTTTCTGCTTGTTTTCGGGTGTTGGGCAAAACTAAAAAGTTGTCCGGAATGTCGTTTTACATCAAATTGCTTTAGAGTCCGAGTCGTGAAAACGTGATTTAGCTAGTCGTTTTGATAAGTCAACTTAGGAATAACATATATCTTTTCGTTTTCAGGTCAAATAAGTTAAAAATAAATTTAGACATGAGAGATATGTAATAATAAACATATTTATTATTTAATTATGTTCCAAAAAATTACCGGCTACGCGGTAATCGTTTTTATGTGACAATTAAAGGTCAAAAGACAAAAAGTCAAGTCGGACCCGAAAAGTCAAAGGGTAAAATAGTCATTTACAATTCCGAAAATTACCAGTTGTTACACATGTGGAGTCTGCCACTGTATCTTGCTTTAAAATTTGCCTTTTCACCGCTCCCCCATTCAGCAAGAATACCCAACCAGACTGTGAACGACTATTATCTTTATCTATTTGCCAACTTGCATCACAATAACCAGTCACTCTGAGTTCTTCTTTTCCACCATAAACTAAGAACTTGTCATTAGTATTTCTTAAATGCTTAAGAATATTCTTTACAGCTTTACAATGACCTTCGCCAGGATTCTACTGATGTCGACTCACCATGCTCAAAGCAAAGGAGACATCAGGCCTTGTACACGTCATGGCATACTTGATCGATCCTACAGCCGAAGCATATGGGACTCGACTCATTCTGTCCAGTTCTTCATCAGTTTTTGGACATAGATCTTTACTAATCTTTATGCCATGATGTAAAGGTACATTCTCTTTCTTAGAATTCTCCATTTTAAATCTTTTCAAAATTTTATCTAAGTACGTGTCTTGACTAAGTCCTATAAGACGTTTTGACCTATCCTTGTAAATCTTTATACCAAGAATATATGCTGCATCTCCCAAATCTTTCATAACAAAACTTTTCCCCAACCAGTCTTTTACACTTTGTAACGTTGGGATATCGTTTCCTATGAGTAGTATATCATCCACATATAATACCAGGAAGACTACAACACTCCCACTAACTTTGAAATATATACAGGACTCATCATCGCTTCTAGAAAATCCAAACTGTGTGACTTTTATCATGGAAGCAGAGATTCCAGCTACCAGAAGCCTGTTTAAGTCCATAAATGGCCTTTTGAAGCTTGCACACTCTTTTAGGATACTTTGCATTTTCAAAACATTCTAGTTGTGCCACAAACACATCCTATGTCAGTTTTCTGTTAAGGAAAGCAGTCTTGACACCCATCTGCCATATTTCATAATCACGAAACGCAACTATGGCAAGCATTATCCTAATTGACTTTATTTTAGCTACTGGTGAGAAGGTTTCCTCATATTTAATCCTGTGGGTTTGAGTATAACCCTTCGCTACCAACCTAGCTTTATAAGTGTGTACTTTCCCATCCATGTATGTCTTCTTCTTGAAGATCCACTTACATCTCACCGTCTTAAGACCGGGTGTAGTGTCAACCAAATTCCAAACTTGGTTGTCATACATAGACTGAATTTCGATTTTCATAGCTTCCTTCCACTTAGCAGCCTCAGGGCTTGCCATCGCTTCCTTATAGCTAGTAGGCTCATCCAATTCACTTAGTGTACTATCACTAATCTTATCCTCTTCAATATGGAAACCATAGTATAATTGAGGAGTCTTGCTGACTCTACCACTTGTTCTGCGAATGGGTAAGGATATATCATCAGGCTCAACAGGTGTCACCACCTCTGGTTGAGTGTCAATATTTACTATAGGTTCTTCATCGGCAGACTCTTGAATTTCTTCAAGGTCTATCTTACTCAAACTGTCCTCTTTAGATATCATTTCTCTCAAGAAACACTCCTCTTCGAGCTACAAACACCACATTATCCTTGGGTTTGTAAAACCAATATCCAAATGACTCTTCTGGATAACTGATGAAAAGACACTTTTCAGACCTGGCTTCTAGTTTCTCTTGAGCTTCTCGTCTAACGTAAACCTCACAACCCCATATTTTAATGTGCCCAAGAGAAGGACGTTTTCCCTTCCACATCTCAAAAGGTGTCTTCGAAACCTTCTTAGTGGGTACAAGATTTAAGATATGGGCGGTTGTCTCTAATGCATAACCCTAAAAGCTTATTGGAAGTGTTGCTCAACTCATCATAGATTGAACTGTGTCTAATAGGGTTCTATTTCTCCTCTCAGTAACTCCATTTAGTTGTGGTGTTCTAGGAGGAGTTAACTGTGAAACTATACCACAGTTTTTAAGATGATCAAAAAATTAGATACTAAGGTATTCTCATCCTCTATCAAATCAGAGTACCTTTATCTTTCTACCCAGTTGGTTCTCTACCTCGTTTTAACACCTTTTGAATACTTCAAAGGTATCCAACTTATGTTTAATCAGATATACAAATCCATATCTACTGAAATCATCAGTAAATGTAACATAGTAGCTTTTTTCATCTTTTGTGGCGGATCAGAATGGTCCACACACATCTGTGTGTACTAAGTCCAATAATCCTTCACATCTTTCACACGATCATGTGAATGGTGATTTAGTCATCTTGCCCAATAAGCAAGACTCGCATACATCATCCGATTTGAAGTCGAATTATTCCAACACTCCATCCTTTTAGAGTTGGGCGATGCGTTTCTTGTTTATGTGCCTAAGACGGGAATGCCACAATTTTGATTTATCAAGCTCATTAGACGAACCAACATTTAAAATCATATTGCCGTTATGACTAATACATTCAACAGTTTCATATATGCCTTTTCAAGGAGAAGCTTTAAACATAAAACAACCATTTGAATAAACCAAAATTTCTCCATTCTCATTATAAAATGAAAATTTATAACCATCCTTAAACAAATCATGAAATGAAATATTGTTTCTTGTCATTTCTGACAAATAACAACAATTATTTAAATCTATCCTAACTCCAGACTTTAGCATGAGCTCATACTTTCCAATCCTTGTCACAGGCATGATTTTCCCGTTTCCCATGACTAAGTTGAGCTCTCCATGCTTCAACCTCCTACTTTCCTTTAGACCTTGCAAAACAATGCAAATGTGAGTACCACACCTTGTATACAAGACCCACGAATCCAAAGTTGTAGTATTGTGGAATTCGATCATCAACATACCTGAGTGACTACCCTTTTTGACTTTTCTATCTTTGAGGTCCTTCAGATATTTTGGGCAGCTACGCTGCCAATGCCCCTTTGTGTTGCAGTAGAAGCACACTGATTCCTTTGGATCGCTTGTAGGTGCAATCTCAGATTCAACCTTTCTCTTAGACCCACGATCGGACTTTCCTTTTGCGGACTTTCTTTTCCAGTTAGAATGATAAGTCTTTCTTTTCTTTGCATTGTGACCAACAGTCAACACACGAGCTGCTGAAATAGAAGGCACATCAATTTTCTTGATCCCTTGATCAACGATTTGCAACAAGCTATGGAGTTCCATTATTTAGGTCTCTTTCCCGTTCGTTTGATACTAGAGCACAAACTGATTGTTATCAGCTAGCAGACCAGATAGGATTATGTTGATAGAAAGCTCAGCATTGAACACCATGTTCAAAGATTCCAAAATGTCAAAGTACCCTTTCATCTCTAAGACGAAAGCACAAATAGAGGCTCCAGGTTTCGGTTTGCAAGCCATGAGGGATTTAACAACATCAAGGCATTCCTTGCTTGCCTTTGCCTGAAACATTTCTTTGAGTTGTTGGTTCATTTCATAAGCCCAAGTGTTCTCAAAAGTCTTTTGCAGTTCAGGGCTCAAGGAAGATGCCATGATGCATGACACTTTGTTTGCATCATCATAGTGCTTTTGGTGAGCTTCAATCTCTTATTGGGTTGAATCATCATCGATTATGGGAATTTGCACATCGAGAACATACTCTTTGTTCTCGTACCTTAGGGTGAACCTAAGGTTTTGCATCTAGTCCATATAGTTAGGACTGGTGAGTCTTTCCCTCCCAAGAAATGAGAGTAATGAGAAGTTTTAGTTATGTGCAGGATTGGGAGCGGGAGGATTGACACCATTTTCAGTAGACATCTCAAAGATAAAACAGTTTTAGTTAGCATGAATATACCTTAATTAATTACCCAATTTTAAATTAAGGCTAGGATCTATATTTTAGATTCGTTTATGAAGAGGGTTGTCGTAATCACATCATGAATTTATTTTAGGTAGACAATGTATTTGTCAATTTCATTCTCTATGAAATTCCTAGTTCTTTTGAGATTCATTGATTTTGATCAATGGCATGTTAATCTCGGATATGCTCATCTACTATTCATGACTGGGATGTCGAGGATCATGAATAAGATGGTGAATTTAACCATGCAAAAACCCGTGTGGTTCCCGGCTCGAGTCTGCTCGAGAATCGCGAGACCCACATCACCTCCCACTTATGTTCTCTTATTAATATGCCGGTAAACCACACGCGCTCCATTAACAGCACCTATGAGAGATGTGCGGTTTTCATGGGTTAGCATACTATTCACATTTGCTATATCTAAAACGGGAATTTTTTTAGTAGTTTTAAATTAATACTTTTAATCTTGACATCATCCTATAGGGAAGCAAAATGACCCCCCTTATACCTCTCTTATAGTTTGTTCACTATGGGTGAGCCGATTTATCAATTGACTAACGATGTATTTAGATTTAATAATACATATACAATATAGCAATTATAATATGTATAAGGTTTCTATTAAACATTTTAAAGTTTTGGGTTCTATTTTAAACATTTTAAAATTTCAAGGGTATATTTTAAACAATTCAAAATATAATGTTCTAAAATGTAAATTCATATTAACATTCAATGATCACAAGACAATAACATAATATTCAATTATTTTTTACTTATCACATGTTAACAACCTACTAACAAATAATTAAGTGCTAATAGAATTAAGCTAAGGCTCTGATTACCACTGATGGGTTTTTTATACCCTAACTAGATTAACATAAAACGGAAACAACAATTAATCTAGAGCAAAAAGGAAACAAAACCCTAAAGGATCTTAATTTAATAAATAAAAGCAACTTAAAATAAATAAATAAATAAATAAGAAAATACTAACCTTTGAGAAAATTGGATTTCTCACACACAGACCACCTTGGTTAAACTTGGAGGCAAGTACTCAAACGAGAGTACCTCTAATAGCTCACATCCATGAACCAAAGAGAAAAGGGATTCGAACACCTAAGGTCTCGTTACGCGAGTTGACTCTTACAAGGAGTAGGAATGAGAGAGAGAGAATGAGCAAATAAAGCCTTGGTATGGCCCTCTATTTATATGGAGAGGAAGGGACTTGGAATAGCTCTTTGGAGGGATGTGGGATCCCCCCAAAAAATGTCCCATGGGTCCCTTATGGGTCTTCCTGGCCCGTTCAACTTAATACACCTTGTATTAGTTCATATTCAGCCCATGCTTCTTTATAATTAGCTTCTAATTAATTTACCAACTATTAATAAATTAATAAACCAATTAATTATACATATAATATTAATTCTAATTAATATTATCTATCCATTATTATTTCTCTTAACGGTTCACTAAGGGCAACCCAAAAAGGACTCTACTTTTAACGGCAGTCTTACCAGTTAGTTATGAACTTGGACAATAAATCCAACACTATATCCATACACTTGAACACTAAACAATCAATATACATAATACAATTATACATTCACCTACTATAACATATTATAACTTGGTTACTTATCATGAATCCAAGCTATATTACCAATAAACCACCATCCTAATCTTGATGCTTTCATCCTAACCAAGAATCATAAACCATATATAAACACTCCTAAATAACATAATAATCAAGAGTGTCTAAACCCACCCATAACCATGACCAAATCCCTCTTTATTATTTTTTATTAGCCATGGTTCCGACCTTATGGCTGACTAATCAACAGGGTTTAAACCCACCGCCACACAGACTCAAACTAGGTAAATCCCTCCCTTTTCAGGAGGTCAGTGATAACGCCTTAATTATACATGTTTTCGACGGCATTATTATATCTATTTATATCATTTCTCATGAACTTTTCATACTTAGAAGCATAAAATATGTGCAGGTTCACTTGAAGACATCTCAAGCTCAAAAAGACTAAAGATACACGTATTTTACACCTTACAGAAGAAAAGTTAATAGAAAACAAATATTTAATCCAAAAATGAAGTCAAGTACGCCGCACTTTACCCAAGCATGCCGCACTTCAGGCCGAGTAAATGAAGGACAATTAATACCCTAAGTACGACGCACTTCTACATCATGTGCGCCGCACTTCATCTCAGCATTAAAGTTCTACGCATTAAAGTACCAAAGTACGCCACACTTCTCAAGGAAGTGCGTCGCACTTTTGCCCTCGCCCAGCCTATAAATAGAGAAGAAATTCTCTCATTTTTCACACATTGAAAAACACAACTTCCAACACAATTCTCACACACTATCTCTCAATAATCTTTACCAATTCCTGGAATTTAACATGAATTCCAGCGAAGAACGAAGATCATCATTATAACACTTAGTTAAATAAGGTTTTTATGCGAATTCATACATGTAAAAGTGGTGTTCAATCCATTTCTCAAACTGAATTTTGTATGTTTCTTGTTTCTCTATTCAACTTTTTTATTATGAACACCAAAGCCATGAGAGGCTAAACCTCTTATAACTACTCGGTGATGTTAATATAATAAGTAAGCATTTGGTGTCATTTCGATCTTATCAATCTTAAGCTTATTTTATAATCCTATCATATATAATCTTGTTAAACTTGTTCATCAACTTTGATTATATATGTATAATGGTATAGGTCGAAAGACCCGTTGTGCACTATATGATTTTTATGAACTTTATCGTTCGATCGAAGAAATTCACTTACGTTATTTGATAAACAAAATAGATTTGATATAATAGTAACTTGATTATTTGAGTGACACATTTGATTAAGTTAAACCAAGATAAGTCTTAAGTTGAAACCAGTTAATTTGTGAAAACGTTTTCTGACGAGAAATCCTTTTTATAAGTTAAATTCCTAAAATCGAAGACCGAGATTACTACCATTGCTTATGAATTATATGAAATTATCCGAGTAGTCATATTTCTTTATTATAGAATCTATCTTAAAAGTTATTAATAATTGTTTTAAAATTTCTGATTATTCGAACACTAATCAAATCCTTGTGGACGACCTGGTCTTACCTGAAATATTATACTATATACGTGGGTATACTTTACCCGTGTGTTTCTAATTAATAATCGGTAAAACTAGTCTTATAAATTGAAAGCTTTTGAAACAAATCAAAAGTTTTTGGCGCCACTGCTGGGAATTTTAAAGCTGTTCTGTAATTAATTTTTAAAATAATTTTAACCACTTTCTTTCTCTAAATCGCCATACAGTTTTCTGGCAAACTGAACCATATAACTCCCTTGGATTCATACACATGCTTCTAACTCTGAACTTGTTGAACCACTTTCTGAACCTGAACGAACCCTGATCGAAGACTTCGTCGATGAAACAGGAGAGTTCCATTCGAACAAAGAGACGAACCACATGCACAACCAACAGTTGTTTATGCTCCAATTCTTGACCTCAACTAATTCCGTCACTTTCATGATATCCTTGAAAATTTCAATCCAATGGATGATGAACCAATGTGGGTTGCCGACCGTGTTGTCGCTCTAACTCCCGGTTCCGCAATCACCATTCCTGAAACCGCAGACGAATTCGCCATTAAGGGTAACCACTTAACCCTTGTCAAAGGAAACCAATTCGATGGTAGAATTAAAACTGATCCGCACAAACACATTCATGAATTCCTTGGAATATGTGATATGTTTAAATACAGAGATACCAAAAATGAAGTCGTCCGCCTGATGATGTTTTACCCTATCACTCACGGGTGAAGCAAAAACATGGTTGGACGAATTCAACGAAGGAACTATCGAAACGTGGGATAAACTTCGAACTGCTTTCATTAGCAGATTCTTTCCCCCAGCTCTTTTCGATCGACTCCTCAAAGAAATCCGAGCCTTTTCTCAACATGAAAATGAAACCTTAACCGAAGCTTGGTTCCGTATGAAAGAAATGCTCAGAAATTGCCATGGTCACAATCTATCCAAATGCAATATCATAAAAATCTTTTACCACGGTCTCAACAAAATAACCCAAGAAGTCCTAAATGTCGCAGCTGGTGGTATTTTCATCTAATAAACACCAAACCAAGCTTATCAGCTACTCGAAGACAAAGTCTTACTCAAGCTCGACTGGGCTAAAAACCAAAAATCTAAACCATCACTTAAAAAACCGTTTCTTTCGCCGATGAAGGTAGCAATAATTCTGACACTAACAAAATTATAACCCGAATAGATGCCATGACCATGAAAATGAATTCTTAGTACAAAGGATTCCAATCTCGTTCAAAACAACCAAACCCTGATCATAACGATGATGACACACCTATGTCCCGTGAAGAAGAAGCAAAATTAATGCAAACCTTCCGTCGTACTTGTTTTTACAATGATTACCGCGACCGTGACTCAAATCGCAATAATTGGCGTTCAAGTGGAAGAAATGATTACAACCGAGACAACTATCAATCTAATTATGATGATAAACCCAACCTTCAAAAACAATTAAGCGATTTCATAAAAGCTCAACAATCAACCAATTATTTTGTCAAAGATACTTTTATAGATCTCAAAACTAAACTCGAAACAACAACCAAAAATCATCAAGCATCGATCTAAAATCTTGAAGCTAAATTCGACAGACTTGCTGACAAGCAATCTGGTCGACCTTCTGGATCTCTTCCCAGTAACACTCAACCTAACCCAAAAGCGAGCTCATCTAAACCTTATCAACCTTCGCAAGCTTAAAATGAGCATGTAAATGCCGTATTTACGTGGAGTGATAAATCCTATGACCCACCAATCAACCCAAATGATTCTGAAACTCCTATCATCTTTGATAGTGAGGATGAAGATGGAGAACCTACACCACAACCCAAATCTAAAGATCCAAAACCAGTCACAGAGTCTTCGATACCTAAACCATATAAACTGAAGATCCCATATCCTTAACGCCTCAGAAAAAAATGGAAGCTCAATATGGAAAATTCCTCGACATGATTCGAGCTGTTTGAATCAATGTACCCATTGTCGACGTTTTAGCAGGAATGCCAAACTATGGCAAATTTCTTAAAGAACTCGTTAGCAATAAACACAAGCTTGAACAAATTTTAGCCTTTCTTAAGCGATGAAAGTTCTGCTTTAATCCAAACAAAGTTCCACCAAAACTTAGAGACCCCAGAAGTTTTCTCATTCCATGTAATTTTAACAAAGCTTTCTCATGTGCTGCTTTAGCCGATCTTGGTGTTAGCATTAATCTCATTCTATACTCTCTATATGCAAAATTGATGTGCGGTCGTCGTAGGACTTTTACACGAGAAGTTTTACAACTCCCTAGGCAGTAAACCTAATCGTTGTAGTGTAGTATAGGCAAGACTCGAGGTTGTTTATCGTTCACTCGAGGAATAGGTTAGGAAGGCTTGATCACGGTCTAACAGAATTCTAATGGTTGAGAGAAGATTATTTTTGTATATTTATGTTTTATGGAAAGCAAGTAAATCATATAATTGGAGAGAGGTTTAGTTTTAGCAATTTAAACTAAATATTAACTAAGCTACTGGTGATAACAATAAGATAAAAGACCGTGTTTATTTAATCATGTATTACTCCCTAGATTGCTTCTCCTAGTATTGTTGCCTTGTCACACTTGTGATGATCTGTGTAACTATTTCCTAAAGCATGAACGAATTACACGAACCCGCCGTCTACTTAGTATGCCGCTAGAGCAACGCACATGCAAGGTAGTATGAAGACTATTACACGGCCCCTAGGAGTACACTAAGTGCATGTGAAATATATTAAGAGTGGATCAACTATATTAGGGGGCAAGGTAGTATGAAGACTATTACCCAATGGTATCCTTTCTACAAAATCACATTCCCTTAGACATATCAACAGCGATGCAGATAAAAGCTGGTTTTTTAAGACCTAGTGTGCATATCCATCACAAGAAGCAACACCACTAAGATCTACATTCTAGGTTTCATACAATCATAAATAAACACAATAGGAGGTTTAGCCAAGCATGTTAAAGATAAAGCAAGAACAATAAATCAAATAACACATAGACATATTAAATGATTAAGTAAACCTTACTTAATTAAAACACGAATTGGAAGAGGTACAATAGGGTTTTTAGGCCCTAAAAGCGTCTCCTATAGTTGCTAAACGAACTAGGGTTTGTACCCTCTTTTTATTCTAAAGTTACATACTCAAAACCCTAAATTCGGGTTTGTATATATAGGAAAAATGTTGTGACAGCGTCGTGTTTTAATTGTGACGCCATCATGGAAGAGAATATTCTAGATAATGGGCTGGGTCGTATGCTCTAACGCCGTTGTGAAATCATGTGACGCCGTCTTGATCTTCGTAGTGACGGCGTCACGTTGTTTCTGTGACGCCGTCTTCAGCCACTGTAGAGAAATTCTTAATCAATGTTGGTGTAGGTTCGTAGTCTTGTCCGTTTCTTCTCTAAATGAGCCCAAGTTACGTGTAATTCTTCCAAATGCCTTCCGAATGAGAAATACCGATTAAGTACCTATTTTGGGCATAAATGCACGATTTAGGGGGTTAAAGGACCCCGAAAAAGTGTATAAAATGACACCTCATCAAATACCCCTACACTTAGGATTTGCTTGTCCTCAAGCAAATGGGCTTTTCTACCTAGACAATAGCAATATGAGGGTCATTTTACCTACTCTTTAAAAATATTTTACAACACAACCTTCTAGACCTCGTAATTAAAAGCACGGAAAGTATACACTAGCACCTCACATAAGTGTTTGGGATTCTCTCTTTCACTCGAGTGTATAATAAATTATAACATATAGGGGAAACGGAAAATCACACTCATTACCTGTCATAGCATATAATTTACCATAGGCTTGGTAAATGATCAAACCTCCACTGCTAGGTGCAAATATTATTCATTACTATTTAAGAGGTCTTTTAAAGGGTTGTAGGGTGTAGGTGTAAGATAACATACAATGGAAATGGAAATGGATATGATACATTTGGGTGGCTTTGGGTGAATTTGGAGTGGAAGGGTTAGCTAATTATTTACACGAATACACTTTGGTTTGGTTGCTAAGCCAAGACTCGGACGAAGATATACAAACTCTACACAACTCTACATCAATCTCTTTCTTTTTTTCTCATTTTTTTAAGTAACATAATACATCATGGGGGTTTATAACACGTACCCCTACACTTGAGCTTTTACATGCTCGATACAATCTAACTAATGACCCGAATTGAGGTGGATCAAAATAACATGAAGATCATTTGACAAACATATAGGGGTATTGACTTAACTTTTCTTCCGCATTCTTACCATGAATCCCAATCGTCCCAAAACTGTATTTACAAGGATAAGGACTTAGCAACCGTGTACTCAA